>JAQQSV010000927.1:42566-85231 GCA_028646515.1 Pseudochirops corinnae | reverse complement strand
GGGGAGAAAATCTGAAACTCAAGTGATTGTGGAACTGAATCTTGTAAATTAAAAGTAAATGAGTAAATTAAAAAAAAAAAGAAATTATGTCATTAAGGAGTTTGAAGGGAAAAGTATATAGAGTCCAGGTATGTAAGTGTTTATGCAAATTTTTTTCTGATGTAAAGCATGATTCTATCTGGAAAGGGTATAAAACATTCAAATCATTGAAAACTGCAAAAAATAACCAAAATATAATTCCTACTCAGGTTAATTTCAAAGGAAAAACGTGTACAGGATCAAAAAATCCTTTGCAGCACATGCAAACTAAAAGAAGTGATAGAATAATGCATCTTCATTAATATTTCCTCCAAAGTTTGTCAAGATGAATGGAATGAACCAATGAAGTGAAAGAGGTAAGCAGGTCCCAGTATGTGGGCTTAGGTCCCTAGAAAGCTAAAGGGAACCAACAAAAGGGTTGTCAGATTGCATTTTGGCTCAGAAATCAGGTTTTTAAAACCTCAGATATCATTTCTTGTTCATTTAAGTAGGTAGAACTCTCATTTTGCAAAAGGCAGAAAATACTTAGATTTGCCTCTCAAATTCTAGAGCCTAATCAACCACCAGTTCATGGTCATGGTTAAGCTCATCCATGTACCATGATGCAACAGTTCATCCTAATAAGTCTTTCCTAATATATTCAGTGTCTGGACACTTCATCCCTTCACAGAGTCAGGGAGTCACGGGTCAAAATAGTCTCTTAAATTTCTAACTTCATATGACAAAGGAATAATTTATCTTGATTTAACAATCAACAAGCCATAGGTTTACTATTAACTGTACGCTCTAGTTTGAAGGGACCAACTCAGAATGCTACATGGTGCTCATCACCAGTACCTCACACTTTAATTTAGATTCCTACCTGACCTTTAATTCAAAGAACTTTAAAGTTCTGACAAAATAAAGGTTCTTACATTCATCTGGTTTGAGACCATAGTGATTAGAGAATCAAAGGTGGAAAGTGGTTCCTTCCTCTGCCCTCATACTGAAGCCCACACAAGCCATTTCAGACAGATGAGAATCTGGAGCTATTTTAGGAGTTCCTCACAAGAGGAGGCCCAGACTCTCTCCAAACAAACAAACAAAAAAGAAAACACGTAAATATCTAAGCAAGTTCATCCCTACAAACTCTTTTTCCATTCTCAGTGAAGCTAGATTTAAGGCAGTCATTGCCTCTGTCTAATGAACTTTTCTATTCTTGAAGATAATTACTGAGATACTGCTCATTTGGCTTTTTAAATATTCAGTGAAAATGATCCCACTTCCTTTGGTCTCTTCTCACAGATCCTAATTTGCATCTTTTGGATTAGGAGAAGAGCTGCTATCCAAATTCCCCCAAGGATGGTCTGAAATTGGACACCTTTCCAATGAAGAAGCCTTGGTCTGCACCTTTCTTTCTCCAGGCTTTTGCTCATATTGGAATGTAAGATTTCTGATTTCCACATTCTCCCATTCCCTATTCAAATCTCTTTCAAAACTTTAAAAGCTAAAACAATAAATAAAATCCAGTATCTTTTTATTTTAAAATAAGATACATAAATGATAACAGAGCTATTAAACAAGCCATATAAAGGCTTCCTCGAAGCTTTGCCCAGCTTAAGTCTCATCTCATCTATGAAGTGACTTATTCTCCTACCCCTCAATGATACCCTGGCAGCATCTAATTGTCCTAAGTCCAAGTGCTCATTGTCTATACCACAATTAATCTTTTGCGACATATCATTTGGCTGTTTTATAGTTTGTCACATGCACATACACACACACACCCACACTTTCATGTATATATGGGATTGCATTCCATAAAGCATCTAGCTATATATACTCTAGTCATTTGGTAAATACATCATTGCTCAAGTGAATGATGATAAAAGTTTGAATAGTGTTCAGTATAAATAAGTTCATATTTTCACAATTTTCTGATATTGATCTATATCTTGAAAGTTCATGTTTTCTTCTATCTCCTCCTCCCTATGGATTGGAGGTTCTCTAAGAAGACAGTAAGACTCCTCATTGTTTTAACATACATGAACAATCTATACTTTTTGTGAGAATGACCTAGAGTAAGGGTAAAGGTTTGGGTCACCGCTGGAACCCAGCTTTGCCACTACTCCAACTGTTCTTTCCCCCTCTTATTTTCATGTGGTTTGCACTCAAAGTCTTTGCTTTCACTTAACCATTTCAGGGCCTAAGTTCCACATTTGCAAAATTGGGGGACTGGACCCAGTGCCCTTTAAGATTTTGTTCAGCTCTAAACCTACAATCTTAGCACCTGTGATTTGGAACATTTTACATCAACAGAAAAACAGGTTACAACACACCACTGCTTGCTGAAATGCCCAGAGTTCTGGATCCCCACATCAGCACCTCAAAATAACTTCTCCCATACCTCCCGAAGCTGCTCCACAAGTTCTTTCTCTTCTCTCATTTGCTCCATCTTCCTCCTAATCGTAAACTGAGGATCTATGGATTCCAAATTCCTCTGTGGTCTCAAGAACACTGGAACAGAAGGAAAACAAATCCTTTACGAAGGGATTTTTACGTATTGCTTTCAATGGGTCTTCAGGTGCCAAACAAGACAAAGTTCTTTATTCATGATCAAAGACACAATGCAAGATGAGGACATCTTGAAAGTTCAGGTTTTCTTCTATCATCTCTTCCCTATGGATTGGAGCCTCTCTGAGATGACTACATGAGGTCCTGTTGTTTTGCATACACAAATAATCTGTATGTCTTGTGAGAATGACCTAGAAGTAAGGGGCGAAGGTTTGGGTCACTGCTGGAACCCATCTTGGGCGCCTGGCTGTTTTTTTCCCCTCTCACTTTGGCATGGCTGGAATTTGCATTTGTATTTGATCAATAAATTGTTTTAAATAAAAAGACATAGACTTTGTTTTTTAGAGACTTAAAAATAAGCACAAATTAATATTTTCTTTGGCTGGAACCCCTACCTTAAGAACTTTGAGATAATATGCAGTATTTTTAAAAAATTTATTGGGAAAGAATCCTTTCTTTTTGAGAGTTGATGCCTCTATGGAAGGCTCCTTCCCTCTGGGGAAGAGTATACCTGCACTTTCAAAAGTGAGATGACCTAACTGCAATATGATAATCAGTTTCAAATACGACGGGAGGAGACCAGGATTGGGAAGAAGTACCATCTTATGGAAACACTTTATTAAGGAATGCTTCCAAAGGGAGAGTGTGGAGTCTATGCTAGGTAAGTAGCCATGACTTACACTGTTCTAACATGCAAATTTAAATTTTCCTTTAGTATTCTAGCAAACAACCCACTCTCTTGGTGACAACCCTATCCCATCTCAGTGTCTCTCCCCTCAATAAATTCTTTTTTTATTAAGATTTCTTTTTTTGTGTGTGCTTTTTTTTTTTGGAAGGGGGGAAGGCAAAACAACTGAGGTTAAGTGACTTGCCCAAGGTCACATAGCTAGTAAGTGTTAAAGTGTCTGAGGCTGGATTTGAACTCAGGTCCTCCTGACTCCAGGGCTGGTGCTCTATTCACTGCACCACCTAGCTGCCCTTCCCCTCAATAAATTCTAAGTCATTTATGTCAGCATTCCCCCTTTTGTCAGAGAAAGAGTCTCTGCCTTGGAGTTTAGAATCTTGACCATGTGACCCATGTCAGTGAAGAATGATGAGTCTGGAATCAGAAGATCCAAGTTGTTCCAGCACCCACTCAACCCCTGAGTCTTGCACAAGGGAGGGTTAAGTCCTTCAGTATTTCTGAACTTTAGTATGCTAATCGATAGGAAATATATTTATACAACCTACCTCAGAGGGCTATTGTGAGTAATGAATGAAATTTTATACATATATATATATATATATATACACTTTTGAAACTGTAGAAAGTAAGAGTTTATTTTAATTATTCTCTCACATAGGATCGCCCCGTGTAAACAATAATAGTGAAGAATAAAGAAAAGGGGGGTGGGGAAGCAAATAACTCATCTAGGTTCACAGCAAATCTCAGAAATAAGCCAAACACTGATTCAAACTTCATTAGGAAGTCAGCAACATTTTTAAATGAATAAATACTTCTACTTAAGGAAATAAGCTTAAGATGAAAATAGCTTCTTTATTTTTAATACCAACCTCAGTCAATTTTTTATAGTCACCAATGCTTTATAATTCAACTACTTTAAAAATGTTTAAGATGTTTTGGGCAGTTAGCTCAGTCAATTACATATAAATTGCATTTAGTTATATGAAAGTTTGTGGATGTTTTGAATAAGGTATTAAGTAAATTAAGTAAAACCCTCAATTATTTTGTGCCTAAATAATCATAATGCTAAAAAAGCCAGGATTATGGCAAATCAAAAAGTTGCAGAAAAGTAAAAACTATGAAGGGTCAAAGAGAAATCAAAGAAATTCAGTTACTGGTCACTAAAATGACCATGGAGTTAGAGAAGTCAAACTCCAGAGATGCTACAACCTGCAAGAGCAGCAAATTGGGGTAAAGAGTAGTAGTGAAAGAAAGGAGAGTCTGAAGAAAAGCTGGGCTAGTGCAAGAAAAGAAGATATTGATGAGCAGGAGGAAACTGATGCAGATTTTGAGAAATTCTAGGAGACGGAAAGAAAAAATAGAAATGTACGTTAATCCTAAACAAATTAGAAATACCCTCTTCCCTACCCTTGTTGGTGCTGGTTAACTAATGTTCTATTGTAACTATATTTAAAATAATCAGGAAACTCTTTTGGTAGATGTTGCATTGTAAATGTCAAAAAGTACACTGAACTTAACCAACTTTCAAATACTGACTCATCCAAATAATAGTAAGAAATATAAGATGTTGGCCGAGGAGATATAGAAGTTTAAATGAGCTGGTTAGTTGTATGCCTCGGAACAATTATCTAACAAAAGGAAGACTCTTCCTTAAGGAAACAAAATACATGTTAAATTGAACACATTCACTAGAAAAGGAAATTTACCCAGTTTAAATCCAAAGGCCAAGTTTGAAAAGTTAGGCATTACTCAATGTGGCCACAAGAGAGAGCTGCAGCAATGCTGTTTAAATGTAAATTCCTCAGCTTTTCTGGAGGATGATATCAGTCAAGAGATTACATTTTAATATTTCCCAGAGATTTTTTATTGAGAATTTGTACACTACACAAACAGCATCAAGGAACTTAAGTGAACCCTGCTCTCTTGTTCAACCCAAAAGGAACAATTCAATTATTTCAGTCATATCTAATTCTTTATGATCCCATTTGGAGTTTTCTTGGCAAAGATAGCAGAGTGGTTTGCCATCTCCTCTTTTTCTTTCAAATTATACTAAATGGTAAATGAAGACCCCAAATTTTCTTGAAAGCTTCAGAAAATGAGACTCTGTAAACCCTATTCATTGCACATTTTAAGAAGTTCATCAGGTCTTGACATTATCTTTTATTCTTCCTTCTCATGTCCTGCCCATTTAATCAGTTGCTGACTCTCATCTCACATTAAGGCCACCACTTTAGTTTAGACCCTTATTACCTCTCCCCTGGAAATAGCTTCCTAATTGTTCTTCCTGCCTGGGGTCTCTCCTCTCTCTGATCCAGCCTCTACACAACTGCCAACATGATTTCCCTAAGTACTCGGTAAACTCGGCAGATCTCTAGTGTCTCTAGGATAAAATATAAATGCCTCTGTTTGGCATATAAAGCCCTTCCAAACTGGACTACAACCTACTTTACTAGCCTTGTTATACATTATTTTCTTCCAAGTACCTCATGTAGAACAGCCAAAATGACCTTCCTGATGTTCCTTGCACACAGCTCATCCCCCCTTCTCTCTCCTGGAGAATACCCAAAGTACAGAGGGAAGATAGTCTTTTTGTGTATGGTGACATGCTTTTATCTCTCTATCCCCAACCTGCACAGGCTACTCCCTCCCCCCCACCCCCCAATGCCCGGAATGTACTTCCTCTTCATCTTTGTCCCTTGGAATTCTTTACTTCATCCAAGGCACAACTCAACTATGAAAGATCCTTCCCTTAGGGAAAAGCATACTAACACTTTGGCAGCCAGGCAGTGCAGTGGATGGAGGGCTGGGCTGAGAGTCAAGAAGACCTGAGTTCAAATCCAGTCTCAGATACTTACTAGCTGTGTGACCCTGGGCAAGTCACTTAACCCTTTTTGCCTCAGTTTCCTCATCTGTAAAATGAGCTGGAGAAGGAAACTGCAAACTACTCCAGTAACAACTACCAACACTTTAAAGTGTAATAAAACTAACTGAAGTGTAAGAATGATTTTAAATATGATGGACATCTTTCCTGATACCCCTCTGCTGCTAGTGCCCCCTCTCCCCAAATCACCTTGTAATGATTTTGTATGTTTTTCATACTTACTTATATAGTTACATGCTTTCTCGCCCACAGAATGGACGCTCCTTGAGGGTAGGGGCCTACTTCATTTTTCTCTTTGTATCTCTACTAGCCAGTAAGGTCCCTGGCACACAGGAAGTACTTAAAGTAAATCTGATTAAGTGACTTTTTTGCAATTGAATCATGTGAAGCTACCAAATGACAGTAGCAGACTTACAGACAATTGCTGGCTTTCAAATGATGTCTGACCAGTTCAAATTGAAGTTGCCTCTGCATGAGTTGAATGACATACAGAAGTTATAAAAATGAATAATTTTGTTGTTATACTATAAATTGCATTAAATATCCCTAAGTCAGAAAAGATTTATTTGTACTTATAAACCAATTGGCCAAAAAGATGCATCTGTTAAATCAGCAGCCTACAGGCAGTAGTTAATAACTGTCCCCAAAGGATTAACGATACAGACTGAGCAAAGGATTGTAAAAGTTATCTCATCCAGGTATCAGTTTTTACAGGCACAGCCATATACATATATCTCTGTGCTCAGAGGATTCATTCAATCTGCTTAGCACCTGATTCTTTTTTTTTTTTTTTTTAAGGAAAGATCATTTAAACCTTTTAATGCTGATCTGAAAAATGCTGATTCAATTCAGATCTAATTTCTTTGGAATGAACATGTTGTAATTATACAAAGAATTAGAGCATGTTCTGAATTTCACGATTTAACCCCATGTCCTCTGTTTAAAAACAAGACCAAATCAAACCCTGTTCTGTGATATCAAGTACTCTCTGACGGAAAAGGCCTTGGTTGTTTTTCTTTTTTTAAATTTAAGGTCAAATATGAGATCTCTCTATGTGTTAAGGAAGGGGTAGCTATAAAAAAAAATATCATTTAATGGTTTTAACCACTAGATTTAATTGAGGGATGGAGATGAACAAACTTCCTGACTCTGGGAACCTTGGCTACCAAAGGAAGGACAAGAAGGTTGTTCTGATTGGGTCCTAAGGGAAAATATGGATCAGTGGACTGGAGTCTGCCAAAAAAAAAAAAAAAAAAGGCAGTAGGCTGTTGTGTTAGAAGGGACAATCCTCTTCAAAGAAAGGTTTTCAGGAAAAAAAAACTGGAAAATTACTTGTTGAGGATATGGTCAAAGGGATTCATAATTAGCCACGGGTTAAACTAAATAGAGTTCCAAGGTTCTTTTAGACTTTGATGTACACTTCTGAAACAGCTACTTACTGGACTGAAGTTCTTCAGACTCATATCTTGGCATGAGTACAATGCACATGAGTCAAGACTGTGCCACTCTTAAGCAAAAAATAATCACTTAAATAAGGAACTTCAAAACTTGCAAGACAGAGAAGAATGATTCTAAAGGACAGGAAGGTGTTTTGTTCCTGAAAATGATGCACAAAAGGAAAGCCACAAAATGGTGAGAACCTCAAGGAGCTGGGTAAAAAGTTTAGGCCTTAGGATGCTCCAAAGAAAAAGTGAAGGATTGCTCTTTCCAAGGCATAGCTCCTCCTCTAATATGTCCCCTCATTCACTTCCTCTCATCATCTCCCATAGGAAGCAGCTTCAAAAATTGTGTAAATTTAAATTCTTGTAGCAATCTAGCCAGAGCTGCTAAAAAAAATTCTTCCTGTGGATCAACGACTTACACTTTTGGAGAATAAGTTTTAGAAATACTGGAGTTTAAAACAATAATGAAAAAAGTGAAACCAAGGAAATCATACTCTTTGTTGAATTAATAGCTGAAGATGTTCCAGAAAGTTATGATCAGAGCAGATGCATAAAATTCCTAATTTTGGATACTTGCTTTCATCCAGGTTCAGGCACTCATCCCTCTTGCTTAGACTAAAACAAAAGCCTCTCAACTGGTCTCTTTGCTTCCAGTCTTTCCTCTCTCCAATTCACTCGACTCAGCTACTAACTTCATCTTCCTAATTCACAAATTTGGCAGGTCACCATTCCTCTCAAACACTTTCAGGGGCTATAGGATAAAGTACAGACCACTTATCCTAGAATTTAATTCCTTCTACAATCTGACCCCAATTAATCTTTCCAATCTTTTTTTCCTACCATTCCTCTTCTTCTCAGAACTTTCCCTTAGAGCCAATTTGGCTTCTCTTGTGAGTTCTCTGATTTCACCTAACCTCTCTCACCTCCATATATTAGCTCAGAATGACTCCCACACCTGAAGCCCACAGCTCTCCAAACTATACCTACTGAAATCTTGTTTTCAAAAGGCCCACTTGAGGAGGCTCCTTTTCCATGAAACATTCTATGAAACTACTCTCTTCTACTTCAATTTTCTTATAGCAGTATCTTAATTTTTCTTTTGCTCCAACTACATTCTACTTTGAAGCATTTTTATTACATATTGCATGTTGTATTCCCCATTGGGCTATCAGTTCCTGAAAGGCAGGGCCCATATTTTTTTTATCTTTATATCTCCAATGACTGGCATAATATCTTTCGCATAGCATTTACTGAACTGAATTTGTTCATCTGAATTAAAGATTTTTGAAAGAGAAGCATGAATGCAAAGGAGGATTTAGAGTTAAAACAAGAAAGGGCAAGAGATTACGGAACTGGCAATACTGGTAAGAAGGACAAAGGTGTGAAGAATAAAAACGAAAGAAAAGTTTATTTTCATGCTAAGCTGAGTTGATAATGACATATCAAGTTAGGTATGTTTGAGTAACTGATAGCTACTGGTTAGACAGTGGATAAAGGAGGAAGATATCAGCAGAGAAGATTCATCTAGCAAATTGCAAGTTGCTTTGCTCTCATTTCAAAGTAACAACAGATGTTGACAATAACTGGACTTTCCCAATGCTCATATCTCATTAGGGAATAACCGAGTTGGTGGTTTGCTAACCCTATAGTAGACCTATCAGTAGAAACCAAACTGGTCCTTGTGCTTGTGAATATATGAGGTAGCTATTTATCTAAAAGATAACAGGAAAACATATAAACATATCACAGGGCAAAATATAGCCCTTGAGATGAATACTGACATCAAGATTCATGTGGACATCAGTTCAAATATTTGGCAAGGACATATTAGAACACAAAGGAATCCCTTCTGTAAGGCATTTTATAAATGAATGGCAAAAGTGGTAAAATGTAACCTAATAAAACATCACACTGTTGATGTTGCTATATGAATAATTTAAGAATAATACTTCATTATTATCACTGGGCACATTGGGATGTCCATATATGCCTCTTTTTAAAAAAAACTGATTTGTGACTGGACATGATAAATGAGTTATTATAGAAGCTTTCTTTCTGGATAAGGATTTTAGACTGCTTTTTTTTTTTTTAGTAGAATTCTGCTGGGTTTAATGAAAAAGTGAAACAATGTGGTACAGGGCTCTGTGTACAGTAGGAAATTAAGATTTCTTGACTATTTCCTGAAAGCACATTGGTGAATCTGGAGACCTAGTTTCTAATCTTGATTCAGTTATCATGTGACCTAAGGCAAATTGCTTGGGCCTCGGTTTCCTCATTTCTGAAAAGATGGAGTTGTATTAGATGATTTGAAAAATGCTTTCCAACTCTGAAATACAAGAAATCTGAATCTAGTACTATGTCACCTTTACTTCTCTAATTTCTTATTCCTTTAATCAACGCCAGATTTTTAGTTAAATTGTTCTGCTTTCTGAACACCTCAATTTTAAGCCCTCTTTTAAAGTAAGGAATTAACAAGAAAGTTTCCAGCTAACCCTTTACAATTGTCCCTACTGGAGATAGGAGTTTTGCATTTGTCAGGTTTTAGTGGAATGACTTCAATTGTGGTTTTTATTGTGGGATTTTAAAATTCCTTTGAATGGAACCAAACCTTCCCTCTTCTCCCACAAAAGTCAGCTCACTCTTCCACATATGGGATTAATACATCATATTAAACCAAAATCTGGTGAGAAGTTAACAGTTAATGGCTTAAAATTTCTATGTATTCAAGAAGATTTACTTACACAGGGAGAAATATATCCTGTTGGAAAACTTATCTTCACCCCCCCCCCCAAAAAAAAGGAAAAGAAAACTGATCTTCCCTTTGTGTTTGCAGTGTGATTATATATAATCTCACTCTTCTCATCCCCAAGCAAATTGTATCCTCTTTGTCATTTAACATAGGTTTAAAAATCTTTACGCTTTCTTATCTTAATCACCAGCTAACTCTAAAAGAAATTGAGGTATGAATAGTACTTGCACATTGATGCAACTGATTTCCTTCCTACTCCTTGCCTCTGACATTCAACAGGTATCAAAATAAGAGATGCCCATATTAACATTAGCTGGCAAGTCTGTATTCTTGACAAGGGAGAATTAACTTCATACCAATTCAATGTCATCATATCATTTCTAGATATGTAGAATCAAAATATATAGATAATCCATTTTATTCATGATCACTGTCCTTTGTGAAGATAAACTACACAGAATCATGGAATCCTAGAAATGAATCTAGTACTTGGGTCTTCCAAGGAGGCTAATTGACACACAATTAAATTGACTTCCTCAACTGATGAACAGTCAAAGGATATATGAATAGGCAGTTTTCAGAGGAGGAAATCCAAGCTATTAATAGCCATATGAAAAAAAATGCTTTAAATCACTAATAAATGGAGAAATGAAAATTAAAACAACTCTGGGGTACCTCCTTCTAGGCATCATATTAGCTAAGATGACAGAAAAAGGAAACTGACAAATGCTGAAGAAGATGTGCGAAAATAAGTATACTAATGGAGCTGTGAACTACTCTGGAAATCAATTTGGAACTACATGCAATAAGTTATTAAACTGTACATACCCTCTGACCCAACAATTCTGCTCCTTGGTCTATACTCCAGAGATCAAAGAAAGAGGAAGATGATCCATATGTACATAAATATTTATAGCAGCTCTTTGTGGTGACAAAGAACTGAAAATGGAGAGGATGCTCATCAACTGGGTATTGACTACACAAATTATGGTATATTAATATGATGGAATCTATTGCACTGTAAGATGATGGGGATGGTTTCAGAAAAATCCGAGAAGACCCACATGGACTTATACAGAGTGAAGTAAGCAGAATCAGTTGAACAATTTGTACAGTAACAGCAATATTGCAAAGATAAACTCTGAAAGACTTAATAATTCTGATGAACACAATGACCAACCACAATTTCAAGGATTTATGATGAAATATACTATCCAGTTCCAGATAGAGAATTGAGGAATTCAGAGTATAGACTGAAGCATCTTTTTTGTTTCCTTCTTTTTCTTGCTCCTACCCCCCCCCCCCCAAACATGGATAATGTGAGAATTTGTTTTGCATGACTAAACATATTTGTAATGGGTTCTATTTTTCTTGCTTTCTCAGTGGGTAGGAAGCAAAATGGTATAGGGAAAGAATTTGGAACTGAAAATAAAATATAACTTAACAAAGAAAAAAAATATGTTTTCCTTAATATCTAACACAAGAAAGGAAGTTAAATATTTGTTGAATGGAAAAAGTTGAATTGGCCTCAAAAATCCCCTACTTTACATGTAGGGAATGCAGAGGTTTAAAGGCACTCAGGTCTCTTTTAGATCACAAATATCCAAGATCCTTTTAAATTTTAAGATGATTAGGAAAATACTGGAGGTGAGATTATTCTGGTAGGTTATTGCTGTTTACAACAAGACTAGGATTTTTACTTAATTAAACTGAGTTCCAAAACATGCTATAGAACATTTAACATGCACTTCTTTTTGATTGCTTCTTAAAGTACACATTTTTTTCTTTTCATAAGCATGCACCTGAATGTTCTGCATTTTTAGCTGTCATGAGGCCTAAGTTAAATATTCGGTATGTTCACTAGCATGTTATTGTACAATTGAACAAATATGTACAAAACCACCTACCATTGTCACTGTCTCCTTCTGATGGAATATTGTAGCTATAGTTGTCCCATGTTTGTGCCTGTGTAAGTTTGTTGAAGGAGATAGGAGGAAGAGTGAGGGATGGGTCTGCAGGAGAGGAGTGAGAGAATTGGTCCACATATAGTTGCACAGGGACCAGGAGAAAACCAAAGGGGCAGCAGCATTTCATAAATGACATTAGGAATGCATGGAAATGAAAAGGGTTTAATTTATATGAGATTAATTAAAATGTATCATATTGGAGGAGAAAGATGAAAGATGGTACATGAAATAAAAAGAATGAATAAAAATTGAGTGTTAGTAATTACCCGAGATTTTTACATGCAGTTAACATTGTTAACATTACCACAAATGTACAGCTTTAGAGCAGTTATCTTCATCAAGAGCAAGTTGCAAGAAAGAGTACCCATAGATTATATGCAAACGAGCCATTTATCAGAAATCCTCCCAAATAACTGATGCTTGCAAAAGAGAGAACATGAGGCCCACAAAAACCAGTTATATGTTATAGTACCTGGGTAGATGTGATTATTTAAAAAAAAAAACAACCAAAAACTATTTACTTATAGTATTAGTTGTACATGAAAATTCTACAAGGTAATGTGTTATTTCACTTCTTCAAAACAAGAGAATCTTGAAATTCAAGTATTTGTCAGTCAATCATTTGGCAACTGAAAATAATCTGTACCTTATTCACCTACATACTAGATTAATGTGATAAGCAAATATCATTCCAAGTCTTTATTTTATGGGTCATGGGAAAGTGGGGGATCAAAAAAAGTGGTACAGTCTTAGTGAAAATTTATTTGGTTAAAATTTTCTTTTTTTTCTTTTACTTTTTGGAGGGAAGAAGCCAGGGCAACTGGGGTTAAGTGACTTGCCCAAGGTCATGTGGTTAGTAAGTGTTAAGTGTCTGAGGCCACATCTGAACTCAGGTCCTCCTGACTCCAGGGCCAATACTTTATTCACTGTACCACCTAGCCACCCCGCTAAAAATTATCTTTAAAAAACATACACGAGATGTAAAGAAAAATATCTTGGAGGAAACACAGTCAAATCAAAAGAAGACTCCAAGTGCTATTCAAATTCATTGATTCTTAACAGTGCTTTAGTGTCTGAGAAACCGTCTAAAGTCTATGGGCAATCTTAATAAAATAAAATGGTTTAATTAAGCAACAAAAATCTACATATAATCCAAAGATAGGTGCACCAAATTTTAATTCATATTCCCTTTCAGATTATGTAATACCTTGCAAAAAATGAGAAAACACCTGGTGTAATTTTTTAAGATTAAAAATGCTGAAAAAATCCAGTATGTAAGATTCAGATGTGTCACCTGGTACTCCTCCGCATGGCAGTGTTTATAAGTACAGTAATTAAATGCATGATTTTTCAACAATTCCCATGCTTTCTGAGTTAACTATTATACATTCTAGAATAGGGAGAGGTTCCAAAATCCATGGGAAAACTGTTGTGTCCATATGTCATATTTCAGATAAATAAATGTCTTATTCATGTTTCACCACTACAAAGAACTTGAAATGGATAGTAGGCTTAAAATTTTAGGCCTGATTAAATTCCTTAAGTGAGTATTTTAAAGAGTATTTTAAATTAAATAATTTAAAAAGCAATCTGATAGACAACAAGTTAGTTAAGACAATAAAGCAGACAAGACACAAAATAGAAAGAGTCTATTGTAAAGGAATGGGTACTGTATAATGTATTATCCTTCAAATACAGAGAATAACTATTGATTCATCAACAACAGGCCACAAGATCTGCATTGTTTTTTTCACTGGTGGGACTAGGTTTTCATTCATCCACTGATACCTTCACACCTAGCCCTCCTAGCAACTACGGACACATATCTGCAAAACAGCTGGCTGGGGCTGAGAGAGAGATATAGTCTATGTCCATGGAAGTAGACCCGCATGGCTTTCAAATTTGTGTCCTCAGCCTCAATAACATGATGCTTTAACCACCTGAACTATCAGATAGTCATATATATATATATATATATATATATATATATGTATATATATATATATATATATATATATACATATACATATATATATATGCACACACACACATTGTTCTGTATACACACACACACACACACACACACAATTTTCATATCTATAAAACACCCAAGAAATTCTTGGCAAATCTAAGTTTTATAAAATAGCTTTGCTTTACAGGGCACATATGCATCCATTACACTTAGCCATCTGCTACCCATCATTCAACCTGCCCCAGAATGAAGGGATTTTTGTGTCCAAAAAATGTAAATCACTTTCTGCAAAATAAATTTTCTTTTAAAAACTATCTTTGCTCGTTTTCTATGGGTACTGTTCTTTAAAAAAGCAAATTATTTCTGTGGTCTCTAAAATGCCAGATATTAAGTGAGAGACAAGCTTCTGTCAGTTGTTAAGCGGTACTTGGTTAAAAGCAGTAGTAGTGAGTGGTTTTGTTCTAACGTCCAAGGAAACAAAAATATTAGTGACATTTTGAGATCAAAAAGGAGGACGTAATTTTGGAAATTTAGATGAACGGAGGAACTAACAGCATTAGCTTTCTACAGGCAGGTCTACTTATGTGAGGAGATCATTTCTCTTGCATACAGTTGTAATTTATTCATGCTACTACTCTGGTATTAAACAAAGCGCTAGCACTGCCTAATGGAAGCTCCATACAATCATTTTCTTAAAGACAAAAGACATTTCTGTCTGGGCTGTATGACTGTGCTATAACGAGCTCCCCTTCCAGAAGTTCCAGTAAAAGGGCCACTGGAAGTAGTCCAAAATAGATCTTTGTCATGCAGAGTTGTATAATGAGGGAGCTGTCATGGTGCAAATAACTATGGCACTGTTACATTTTTCTTTTGTTTATGTCATATAAATATTTACTGAAAATCAATTAGCTGTGGTGCCCTAAACTACCAAATAAGCCCTAAAAATAAATATTTAGCATCCAACAAATATATTAAAGAAGTAGAAGAATGCTTCAGTTAAAGACTTTCTTCTATTCTATCTGCCTACATCTTGACATTTCAACTTTGAGTTCACTATGAGTCCCTAAGAGAAGAGAAAGGACTGCATTTCCTTCCATATGTTAGGTTATTGCTAGTGGGTCTCTTCTTATGGTAAATATCCTTGCAGGTTATTTATTTATTTTATTTTCTGTGTCATTCAAAGGTGGGCAATAACCAAACAAATGCTGATTCACAAAAAATACAATGGTCTGAAACCCGCAATCATCAAATTTGATCAGGATCTGAATACTGAGATGATGCGCCTCTCTCACTGATGAGGGGATTAGTGACTAAAATGCACAGGTTTCCAGTTCTGAAGGGAAACAGCTGAGTTCTCAACATGTCTGTGTGAAGACTAATTCAGTTTGTGTTTCATAGGGAGATTTTTTTCCCCTTCCATTTTAACTTACCTGACCGAGGTTTCAGGCCAAATGGAGCTGGGCTATTTGCAGTAGGTGAGATGGCAGGGGAGTCCTCTTTAATCTAATAGAAGGAAGATGAAATTCAAGAAACTGAAACAAAACTAAATATAATGATTTACCTAATAGGACCACAATCATACAGTGCCACTGTCTTAGCCAGCTTTGGTATCATTGCTGCATTGTGCCAAAAGGGAAGATGAAGCTATCCTGAGAGATGAACATCTGCCATACAGACTTTAAATCTCTATGTTAAGAAATAAAGTCTTACTTTAGCATTACTTTGACTTTTGTTGTAAACAGTATGAAAACTGTAAAAATATTTCAAACTAGACAGTGTATCAAGACCAACTGAAATGAGAGCCGTCTTCTCCCTCACATCCAACACACATATATATATGCATATAGATTTAGCAAACCTCTGATAAAGGATTTCATCATACAACAGGATTAGGAAAAGAAAGATGAAACTGAACAGATGCACATTCTATAGGGAAACAACATATTGAATCATTTATGGATAACAAGATCTTCAAAATGTCAACCATTTGTGTACTATTCTCATTCTGTTCAGAGAACTGTCTACAAATAACAGTACTCTGAAAATGTTCCCATGACTGTTTCCAAGAATAGAAATTTTATTTTATTCTTCAAAATTAAACTTTAATCATGAATGGGGCTGGTGAGACACGTGGTAGCAAATAAAACTGAAAGGGATTCCCCCGAGAGCCTACCACACTCAATTCACTCATTAATCACTACAGACCTGCATGATGTTTTTTGTAGGGGATGTGCCAATTCAGAGCACAGCAATTAACTTATTCTTCCTTTGCCTTTAGGCGGCTTACCTCATTTTGAGAACACCGGATCCCCATACTTCCCAAAGACAGATCATTTTGCACCTGAAAGGAAAACAAAACATTTAGTAAACTAGGTTGAGCGTATCACACAAACATTTTATAATAACATGAAACTACTAACGGAGAACAACACATACATGTGGCCACACAAGCTGATAAAAAGGCCCAGTACCTCACAGTAGGATAGACAGAATAAAAGAAACTATAATACAGACACCTCACCTATACAGAATTCAGGATAAACTCAGAGATTCAGGATACCACCAAAAACAAGGAAGTGAGAGGGAGAAAAAGATGCCTGGATGATCAAATGAATGTCACATCCATTATATCCACAATAGATTCATTTATATGAAATCCCACACACTATGCTATTAGGAGACTCGCATATTCTTAATTTACAGAGCATCCTAATAAGCTTGGCCATCTTATTTGGGAAACCACAGCACACTATAGTCAGCTGAATGTAACTGGGGAGGTCTGCTAGGGGCATGTTAAGAGCACTGAAGCAAGTAGCAGCTCATAACCAGAAAGCAAAAGACCCCAAACCCCAAGATCCCAGAATTACTTTTCCAGCTGATCCTCCTCTACTTATTAGTGCTCTCCCACCTCAGATTATCTTGTATTTACTCATCTACCAACATCCTGTATTCCCCCACTAGAATGCAAACTCCCTCAGCCCAGGGATCACTTTTTCTTTCCTCTCCTTCCCCCCTCCCCCCCCCCCCCCAGTATCTAGCATCTATGGATGCCTTGCATAAACAGAAGGAAAGCCTGCTGGATTCAATGGAAATGGGTAACATCTACTCAGAATAATCACTCATTTTAAAGATGAGGAATATAAGGCTTGGAGAAATCTCACAGACCTAGGTTTAAATCCTGGCTCTGACACTTACTATGTGACTATGGATAAGTCACTGACCCTCTGAGCCACTTATTCCTGCAGCTCTGTGTCAATGGCCTCCCTATACAACTAAATGAAGAAAGCAGGCCAGGGCCCTGGTGGGGGTGGGGAGTTTGACCATCAACTAGCTGCCAATTCTCCAGGTTCCCACCCACTTCCAAAGTGAATCAGCATTAATCCTTGGACTTTAACCTGCACACCAGGTTTAAGCTCTCTGCTTCCTCCCTGCAATGTCTGGTCCTACTTGACCCAGATAAGAACCCTAGCAAAATCCTCTGGACTACACTATTTATAAATAGTAAATAGCCCCTTTCCCCAAGGACCTCAGCAGGCCCTGATCTGTTTCCATCCTCCTTGTCTGCCTCTTTCATGATATACTATAGTACCTTGATAAAGCTGACTCATTTTCTAAACAGCCAGGAGGCCAGTGTCATTGGATTGCCAAATAGATGGGGGACATGTTGTAAGATGTCAGAATACAGAAAAGGCAGGGAGGGACCAGGTTATAAAGGGTTTTAAACACCAAATGGCATTCTGTATTTGATCCTGGAAGTAACAGGTAACTGGGAGCCACTTGATTTTATTGAATGAGATCAGAACTGGGCTTTAGGAAGATCAACTGGACAAATGAAAGAAGGATGGATTGCTGTGAACAGATATTTGAAGCACAGAGCCCAATTAAAAGACTCTTGTAATAGTCTAGGAGTATGGTGATGAGGGCTTTCACCAGGGTGGTGGCAGTGTCAGAGGACAGAAGGGGCATATATGAAAGATACTTTGATGGTGGAACTGACAGTATTTGGCAACTTGACTGAATATGTAGGGGCTTTAAGAGGGAGAATGAAGAGTATAGGATGACACCCAGGTTGTGAGCCTGGATGACTAGGAAGATAGTGGTGTACTTGACAGTAGTAAGAAAGTAAGGAAGAAGGATGGGAAGATAATGAGTTCAGTTTGGACACACTGAGTTTAAGATATCTATGGGACATTTAGTTTGAGATGCCCAATAGACAGAGAATGGAAACTACAGGTCAGGAAAGAGGTTAGAACGAGATAAGTAGATCTGGGAATCATCACCATAGAAATTATAATTGAATCCATGGCAGCTGATAAAGATTTACAAGTGAAAGAGTATAGAGTGAGAAGAGAAGAGGGGCAAGGATAGAACCTTGGGAGCCCTATTAGTGGACATGACCTGGATGAGGGCCAAGCAAAAGAGACTGAAGAGAAACAGTCAGATGTATAAATAGTAGGAGAAACCAGAGAGATCATGAAAACGTAGAGAGAAGAGAATATCAACAAGAAAAGGGTACTTGACAAGGGTCAAAAGCTACAGACAGGTCAAGAAGGATAAAGACTGAGAAAAGGCCATTAGATTTGCCAATTAAAAGATATAATTAAGGGTCCTAAAATATTCTATAACCTCTAAAAAAAACTTCACTAATTTTTGATATTAGCATATTTCCTCTTATGTAAGGTACCAAAACATTGTGAAGTCAAGCTATTCTTTTTCTTTGATCAAATGCTGAAGGTTTCTATCCAAAAGTGTTTTTAGTCTAAGGCATAAAACTCCTAGGAGAAAATTAATCTTGAGAATAAACTGTTACTGTCTTGCCATTTTATAACATAACAGTCTTTTTTTCAAACTACTGACATATACATTAGGCTTCAGATGTGGTCCACCCTCCAAGAAATTCCTTCCTTTAGTTCCTCCTCTGTATTTTCATTTTGTAATACATGAGATTAGATCAGTGACATCATATAGTAAATATGAAACTAAGCATATGCAGTTCCAAATGCAGTAAAATGTTATCCCACATCAGTAAATAAAGCCATCATGGTCAAGACCAGGTAACACAACACTTCTGATTACAAACCAGTCACTCCACAATGGCACCCTGGCCTTCCTGACCCAATCACATTTCTCATGACACTCTGTACAAGAGCCCTGTGCTTTAAATCATATTGTTTTCCTTTTGGTCCTCCACACCCTCCATGTTAATTTTCACCTCTGTGCTTCTCTTTACACTCTGCCCAGAATGCCTTTTTTCCTCTTCCCTCACTCTCCAACACCTAGCTATCCCTCAAGGTCCAATTTGATTTTTCTCTCTCCTCTTGGGATCTTTCAATGACAACTCCAATTCATAATGATCTCTCCCTTTCTTTTTAAATTATGAACTTAACACACATGAAGATTTTAATACCCAAAGAAGAACAGAATTTTATAACAGTGGATCCAATACCTACTAACGTATAGCTTGCTTTTTAGAAAAGTATGTATTAAATTTTGGATGATAGTAGCAATGATGCCTTGTTTGGGTTCCCTTCTGAACTTTCTCAGGCTCTCTTCTGTGCATTTTAAAAATGTTTCACTGAAGATTTTCCTTTTTTCTGCTTCATCTCTCCCTTTTTTTTTAGATTCCTAGAACACCCAAATCATATAATATAGTCCTTGATTACATATCATGTTGCTTTCAGTCTCTAATTCTTTGTGGTACTTAGGCTCCATCTCCCAAACCAGTCAGCCAGCCAGCCTCCTCCTCAAGGGCAGGAGATGCCTTGCCTCATGCTCCTCAGGTCCCCACCTCATTTGGGGACCCAGCAGAGCAGGAGGTATTCATAAACTACTTCAGCTCAAGATCAGGTCAAAAACAGAATGTTCTGCATCTGAATGGGAGTGAAGAGAAACACAAAAATAGAAAAGAGTCATGAAAATCAGGTACTGGCTCCATACAACCCTAGGCACCAACTTTTCCCATTTTTCCTTTTTTCTTTCCTTTAGCTCATGACCTTTTTTATTTTCCAAGCCAACCAGATACTTCTCTCCTATCCTGGAGGAATGTTTTATAGACAAGGAGAGAGAATTGGAATAGAGTAAGGACATAAAAGCTGGGATAAATGAGCAAATCTGAGAATGAAGAAATGGAAGAACTGGTGCTGGGATGGGTTGGATAGCACATTTTAGCACAGTATCTGGAAGACCATATACACAGTGAAATCTTTAAGCCTGTAGATGGAAAGAAGTCTGTCCATGTGACAAAATGATAATTCTGGATAAACTTAAGAAAGAACCCACCAGCCTGTATTAGAGGGCAGAAAATTAATAGAATATGACTATTTGGTCAAACATAAGATAATAAATTTAGTGGAAAGAAAGTCTAAAAATATATTTCCAAAACTATCAGTTCTGAGCTGTTATAACCCAGTACAAGGGCAACCACCCTGGCATATTCAGGATGGCTGATAGCACAGGTTCTTAGATCTGCTTTACTAGGAAAGATGATTGTTTAAGCGGTCAACCATCTTTTTAAAATTACGTTTACTAGTTCAGGGGGAAAGTCAGCATCCTAAACTTCAGAGAAAATACAAAGAAAATGCAAGCAGAGAAATAAAGACCAACAGACAGGGCTCTGACTGCCTGAATCAACTATACACTTTACATACATCCCTGGATTGAGAGAGCCTTTAAATCTGAGCAGTCAGGGAGCCCTGAACCTATGGCCACTCAGAATCTCAACCAGGGAATCACAAGATCCTTCCCATAAGTGAGCTCCAAAAGCAACTCAGAGTGTGTGTGTGTGTGTGTGTGTGTGTATATATATATATGTATATATGTCTATATATGTGTGTGTATATACAAATATATACATACACACACACACACACACACACACACAAACTTCTCAAAGTCAGAAAGCATCACAACCCTAATGACAAAGTGCCTAATTAGAAATTAGCAGTAAGAATGAAAGTCTTCCTACAAACAAGCCTCCCCTAAGCAAGCTTCCTTTAATGGGCTCCAAGCGAGGCCTATTAATGGGCAGGGAAGATCTTAAATCCCATTAACATTACACCCAACATTCTATACTTACAATGATGCATATGGCTCTAGCTGCTACACTGCTAGAAAGGAAATGAAGCTGGACATGGTCCAGAGGAATGTAAACATAATATTCAAGGTGATAATTTCCAACCAAGTTTAACTATTAAATTTTTAAAAGTAGGTCTTATCAATCTAAAAAAATGATGGAAGAAAGGATTAAAGTTTATGAAATAGTGAAAAAGGTAAACATGGATGACTAAGTCCAAAAGAATTAGAACTAATATTAGGGGTCACCTGGTGCTTGAATTCATAGGCTCTAGAACTAGAAATCACCTTAGAAATCATCTCGATCAACCCCCTCAGTTTACAGATGAAAAATCTAGTGTCCAGAGAGGTCAAATGTTATGAGATTATAAGTAGGTTTTAAAATAAAGAAGAGGAAGTATAACCTTCACCCTTCCAAAAAAAAAAAAAAACCAACCCAGTAAAGAACCCTAAGAAACTAAAACTGAAAATACAACTAGGCTCAAGGGTTTAGTTAAAATTGTAGATGACGCTTCTATAACAACTTGCTACTGGAAACTATGGATATCTGAAGCATATTCTTAACTGTGACAGGTAATATAAGTGACGGCGATCATTGTCCTCTCCCCACCCCAATCCTCCCGACTATCCTCTGTTATGCCAGTCAGATTACTAGGCTAGACAGATGATCATTCAGACTCAGGACTCACCTCTCAACTTATTATTTTTTTTCCATGTCCCATGTTTTGCCCAACGAATAGGGGACTCATACGCCAGCAGCTGAGGGAGTGAACAGTAATGAATCCAGCCAAATGGTCCAGTGTGGAGAGCATTCTTCAGAAACACTTGGGCCATAATCTTGCCCATAGAGAGAACATGGAAAAGCAGGATAGGCAACTCTGAATTCTCCTGCCTTTCTTCCCAGTGAGGGTAATGCTGATGGTTGCTCTATGAAATTTTGTAGCATTTATTGTATTCATGTGCACATGTCTGTGTGAGGGTGACGGGGTGTGTGTGTGTATGTGTGTGTGTGTGTGTGTGTGTGTGTGTGTGTGTGTGTAGTAAGCAAGGGAAAGCATGTTGAGATGAGAGTCAGAAGACCAGGATTTAAATCCTTTGTCATTTGCTACCTGTATAAACTTGGACAAATCACTTTGGGCCTGTCTCTTCATCTTTAAAACTCAATTTTATAAACTTTTTTTTTTTTTCTTTTTGGAGGGCAACTGAGGTTAAATGACTTGCCCAAAGTCACACTGCTAGTAAGTGTGTCAAGTGTCTGAGATCAAATTTGAACTCAGGTCCTCCCGACTCCAGGGTTGGTGCTCTATTCACTGTACCACCTAGGCACCCCTCAATTTTATAATCATCAATGTAAATTGGCAAGAGTTGGAGAGGGAGGTCATATTAAGAACCTTTAAGGGTTCTTCCAGCTCTAAATGTATGTTGATGATAATGGTGAACCAAACACCTTGATGGACATCTAAAGGCCTCTCACCTCCTGCTTGCCAAATCATTTAGTGTCTTTCCTAGGATGTAACTATTCTTTGTCTCTGACTACAACACTGATTGAGAAAGCTGGAATGACAACCATAATGTTGTTCACTCACAGGCAGTCTATCTTTTATATAAAATGTGTTGTGCTGTAAAAATGTCTGAAATAGTATTTGTTTCCCAGGATTCCCTTCTTGGTGACGGTGAAGCTGCCTCCACGCCTCCCCCCACCCCCCGACCACCCCCTCGTGAGCCAGCATAATGTACACAGATCCTAAAAATGTTCTTCCAAGCTGGAGGGGATTTGGTGGTTTGATGTCAGTTGAGAGAGAGCTGAACTTCTTCAGCCCTTACCCACCACTGGCTGCACGTGTCTTTTAATTCAGAGCTGAGAGAAAAGGTTTTGATGAAGTGCTGTGTCTTTCACTTTGCCCCAAACCCCCTGTGGCTATTATTAGTTTATGGTAACTCAGCAGGGCAACCTCCCTTTAACCTAAGGATCCCAGTCCTATACTGACATCGTAACATTTGGGTATCCTACAAAGTCGGCCTAAAGCCATTAGAACAGGACAACAGGAGAATGTAGATCAGTTGAAGCCCACAAATTTTCATTTTAGAAATTTCATTTTAGATTTCGGTTTGAATGCTTTCCCCTGACACCTGTTGTCCATACTATCAAAAGCTATGAAATTAAACTGTGTCTTATTCCTGGTAACTCTGCATAGTAGCCCCCAGAGCCAGGAAGACCTGTGTCCAAGTCCTGCTCCTGACACATATTGACTCTCTGGGCCCAGGCAAGTTACTGAATCTCTCAGTGCTCTAGGTCAGTAGTGTAACTTAAACAGAAAAGGGGCCACCCAATCCTACATAAGGATCCCTGTGGACCTCATGTTAACTTAGAAAAACACATACTAAGATTTTTGTCTTATTGTGGTTTTTTGGTTAAATATTTCCCAATTAAATTTTGATCTGGTTAAGGCATGTGGGAGTGATATGCCGTGTGTCTGATCCTTCTGCACCAGTCAGCTCTATGACTAAATCACAGAGATGGTGCCAACCTGCATTAGCAAAGGAAGTTACCCACTAGGAGCTGCTTATACCATTTAAATCCCAGGTCCAACCTTTACCTCTTATTCCATTCCTAATTCTAGGTGAAAGTGGACAAAAATCCAAGACAAAGAGAAAAGAAGCAGAGAGTGAAGAATTAATTTTCAGTTGGATAACTCAGAGATGACTTCAGAAATTTAACTCAGTCTCAGTGGAAGAAAACAATATACCTAAGATAGGGAAGTACTGTGAAACTGAGTTATAGACACATGTTAAACATTATTTTCTAGACAACCAAAACACTTCATAATCAAAGGAGTGGCATTTCACAGGCACTGGGATATACAGAGCTCTAGTTAAATCACTGTAATAATACTTCACCATTGGCATATTAGTTGGACATTCAATAAATCCACATATATCCTTCCCTATCATTTGAGCCTCATAATTACACTTTTAAAGGAGGCAGGATGGGTATTATTATTAGTTCCATTTTATAGATAAGGAAACAGGCACTGAGAAGCACCAAGTTTCCAAGATTATAAGGCTAGTAAATGACAGTCAGACAGGCAGGCCTTCAGGAGAGAACATTCAGAAGACTTAGATAAAGAAAATAGGCAGGTTCCATAGTTAACAAGGCCAGTTCTAGACTTGAACAGGACAATAGGTAACACTTATCTCTGCTAATCCAATTTTTTTCTTTCAATGACCTTTCCCTTCTTGGGTCACAAACCCAGATCCTCTCCTCAGGCACCTAAAGCCCTGAGCATCTCATTGCCTATAAAAACCTGCTTTTATGAAAAAAAAAAATCTATCCAAGTCATCCATAATAACCGTTTGGAATATGTATTATAAATATCATTATCTTCAATTTACAGATGAGGAAACTGAAGCTCTGAGAAACTGACTTGCCCCTGATCACCCATCTCACACACTAGTTACTAGGCATTTCTGCCTCTTTAATAATAATAATAATAATAACTTCTGATGGGAATTAACACATTACCTCTGGGAGGGGCACCTGTTAGCTTTGCCTCTGGTTAATACATATATATGTATGTATGTAATACATACATTAATACTTAATATATATTAACTAACATCAAAATTAATACTTTATGAGTGTGTGTATATATGTATATATATATGTGTGTGTATATATATGTGTGTGTATATATATATACATATATACATATATATATATACATACATATACATATGTATGTATGTATTAACCAGGGGCAAAGCTAAGGAGTTCAAGGAATGAAACTCTATAAATTTATACATCATCAAGCTGAATGAAAGAGGTCTTGTTACTGGCTTGTTTTGGTCTGGAAAGTAGGGAATGAAGGTGAATCTTGGGGCTGCTGAAATATATGTGGTCACACACTTTGCCTATATGAAAATGGCACTATGTAAATTCTGAAAGAGTATTTCAGGATCTCAGAGTAAAACCAAATAGACTCAGGGTAGCCTTGTGAGACTCTCTGCTGTTGAGTGACTGGCTGCTACCACCACCACAACCCAAGGAAACAGGGATTAGGAGGGGGAGGTCTTCCATAACATTTGCACCCAAAATATTTCCTTGTTATTTCTCTTCTAAGTTTCTTTAAATTTAGTCTTCCAGTCAGGGCTGGACTGGTTTGGTTTTTTTGTTGTTTTTTTTTACTATAGGGCTGAGAGGGGCTCAAGGGAAAAATACATAAAAGCAAGTAAATTATAGGTCGAGAGTGTCCATAAGCTAGCTACTCATCTGTCTCTGTTATTCTGTTTAATTCCCAAGTAACCATTTCAAACTAGTAGCCGCAATCATTGGGCTACTTGGTCTTTGTTTTCTGGTCAAATATCAGTAATTTGGGAGGAAGGTTTTTGCCTCAGGGGATCTTAGTGCTGGATGAGATTTATATTGGTGTCAGCATTCTTTCATCCTAACCCTTCTCCACTTCATAGGGTGACCTCAGCTTCTCCTGAAAAAAAAAAGCCATCTCATTTTCTGCAACACCCACTTCTCCTGTCTATCTCTACATTGTCCTGTGATTACTTCTCTTTCATCTTCGACAAACAGATCACTTTGAAAACAGGTGTCTTATTTTTAGGAGCAGATGAGGCATGCTGAGTGTGTAAGAAGGGCAAGAAGAAGACAAAAGTGAAATATGTACTGACCGAGAACACATTCAAACAACATGTCTCAAATTTTGCCCATTTAATATTTCAGTTGTCAATGTAATACACACACACACACACACACGCACACAACATGCACATACACACGCACACACACACACACAATTTGCTTTGCTTACCTGACAATCAGGAGATGATTCTGGATGTATCTGACCACTGTAAGGAAAAGCGGAAAAAACACACAAAGCATCGAAAAGTCAAGAATAAAATCTTCAGTTTGAAAAATAAAAATATAGATTAGTGGACAAAAGGTAAACATACTTCAATGTAGAATCCTGTAATTCTAAGGCTGTTGCTGAGTCCATGGGATAGAGGTTCATGACACTTCTCTCTGTAATATTTGTGCTTAGTCTAAAAAGTTTGAAACAAAAGAAAAAACAGTTTTGTGACTTATTTCATTGAGCAAAAGAATATAAATACCAAAGAGCTGAATATTCAAATACTTGGCTCCTTAGGAAATTTTGGTGTAAAACTCATTATTAAAAAGGAGGTAATTTTTAGTCAGTGGAAGGTCTTCTAATAAATTCTCTCTTTGAGGACACAGCTTAGCAATCAAAGAGATAATACAAGAAACTTTAATAAGGTGTTTATACTTAGTTCAAAATGTCACTAATATAAAAATATGAGTCTAGCTTTACCTTCTGAAATAACAGACATTCTGAAAGGGTTATAATCTCCAAGTTAGAAATCTTTTCTCCAAACTTTAATTTACATTTTACCATTGGATGCTGCTGAGCTAGGTGATGCAGTACTGGGCTTGGCACCAGGAAGACCTGAGTTCAAATCTAACCTCAAGACCATTGGGCAAGTCACTTAACCCTCTTTGCCTCAGTTTCCTCATCTGTAAAACGAGATGGAGAAGGAAATGGCAAACCACTCCAGTATCTTTGCCAAGGAAAATCCCAAATAAGTTCATGAAGAGTCAGACAAAAAGTGAACAACGATGATACTGCAATTCAATTCCTTATTTTGCTCTAGCAATCTTCTAATGAAATCATAAGGATCATGCATTAAAACACTTCATTGTACATTGTTTGCTTTCCAAACCAGATCAATTACTGACAGGTACATAAATACCATTGAGGTATTTGGGTCTTCATAGTAAGAACTGTCAACCAGAATTCCATCTCTCTCTCTCTCTCTTTTTTTTTTTTTTTTGCTTTTTTGGGGGAGGAAAGGTAGGGCAATTGGGGTTAAGACTTGCCCAAGGTCACATGGCTAGTTTTTGTGTTAAGTGTCTGACGCCACATTTGAACTCAGGTCCTCCTGACTCCAGGGCCCATGCTCTATTCACTGCACCACCTAGCCACCACCCATCTCTTTTTTAAAATAAAAATTTAGTATACAATGTCATACATGATTTTATTTTTAAAAATTATTCTATGTATTATATCAAATTTTAAAAATCATCTATTATATAAAAGATAAGTATAATAAGAAAGTTAATATGAGCCAACTCAAAGCCATTTAAAGTTGGGAAAAAGTTCATATTAAAATTACTTATAGAAAATGCTATATAAATAGCTAATAGGTCTAGGAGAATGTATCAAGACAAATACTAATATTACAAGCCACCAAATCTGAATGAGAAATACAAAATTCAACTAATTTTTTGGTATTCAATTTTTTATCCTAAATCTCTGAAATTTTTTATTCTATCAGAAATTAGCCTTTAAAACAATACTTTTTATTTGACTCTATAATATATAGGAAGGAAAATAGTTATATTAAAAAGCACAAGATTTAATAGTCAATGTTGGAGGGGTTGTAGAGAAGATAGGCACACGAATACATGATTGTTGGATCTGTGAAGTGGCATAATCATGGTATAAAATGACTAAACTGTCTATATCCTTTCATTCAGAGATTCCATTGCTAGGCACATACTTCAAGGAGAAACATTAAAAAAAAAGGCTCCATAAACACAGAACTACTACATTTTTGTGGTAACAAAGAACAGGAAATCAAGTTTGCAAGCAAGGGAGTAAAATTATTGGTGGTATGCTTCACTAGGATAATGGGGTAGTAATGCACAGAATGGAATGGAAAGGGGATGAGAATGAAGTGCATTTCCAAGTCAGGAGGAAACCTGTGTATATTTCTTTCTGATTCTTCACAAAGGTAGGTAGCACATTGAGGATACTCATTTGTAAGTATTCACATTTTTAGAACAGTGGCCTCTTCTCAGGGAACACTTTAGAGACTGAGCGATCATTTGCTTTGAGAACTCCAAAAAAATGGTCAATAATTGAAAACTATTGCTTGCACGTGAAACTTAGGATGAAGGGAAAACAACCATACCTGCTGGCATCTTGTAACAAATCTACTGCTTCTCTGAGTTGATCTATAATTGCTATATCCACATCTTGGTTATCTGATAAATTTGTCCTGTCACAGAAAGCCAAGGAAAAGCGACAACATCATCATCACTGCACCAAGAACCTCGGAATAAGACGTCTCTCCAAGTGAAATAGATTGCCCTAACTTTTGTCTGCCAAAATCCTTACCTGGCTTTTAAGCAATAAGGACTGGAACTGTTATTTCACTGGGTAAAAGTTAATTGCTAGGTGAGGAAAATTCCTCTATTAATATCTCTAAAACTTACAGTCCTAGAAATTTGCCTAAGGTCTTCTGAGCAGCTAATTCCTTGGGCCTTCAACATCCAACTCAACACTGCCTTTTCCTCAGAGAGCCTGCCCCATGCTTCCAGTAAGAAATGAACTTTCTTTGGAACCATCACAGCAGTTCAGCTTTACTGCTCTGGTTTACATATGTTTATTCTTTTTTTCTTTTTCTTTTTGGAGGGGGGAAGGCAGGGCAATTGGGGTTAAGTGACTTGCCCAAGGTTACATGGCTAGTAAGTGTTAAGTGTCTGAGGCTGGATTTGAACTCAGATCCTCCTGACTCCAGGACCGGTGCTCTATTCACTGTGCCACCTAGCTGCCCCTCAATGTTTATTCTATATTAAAGATATATGCATATATTTTAATCTTCTCTACTAGAAGCTAAGTTCACTGATGACTTTGTATATAGTAGTTGCTAATTAACACCTTAATAATTAATGTTAATAAAAGCCTCTTTAATGTTGAAGGCTTTGGATAACATCCTTAGCTCTAAATATTACTGAATCTAGGAGAGCTAACTGTGGTTAAGTTCTTATTCCAACTCCATTCTCATTCTAAAGAAGAAATGATCATATATATTGGGCTATGAATTAGGAAATCTCGGTTCAAGTTATCTCTCTGCCACTAAATAGGTATGTGACCTCAGGGTGGTCACAAAATTCCTTTGAGACTCAGTTTTCTTATTTGTAAAACCAATGTCTTAAGCAGCTAAGTGGTTCAGTAGATTGAGCACTGGACGACCTGAGTTCAAATCTAGCCTCAGATGTATATTAGTTGTGTGACCCCAGGCAAGTCACTTAACCTCTGAAATAGTCTCCTCATCTATAAAATGGGAATAATAATAATAGTATTTGCCTCCCAGGATTGTTCTTAGGATAAAATGATATAAAACTTATAAAGTGCTTTGTAAGTTTTAATGTGCTACATACAATCTAGTTATTATTAATTGTTATTATTATTATTATTATTGTTATTCCTACCAGTGCTAATAATATGATTTTAAAGTAAGGGTGAACCTCTTTGGTCTCAAGGAACAATCCCACTGAACAGCTGAGCACATGTTAGTGACCTTAAAAGAACTCCTCCACTCTCTTGACCAAAGGATGAACGACATAAAGGTGAAGGTCTCCTTTAACCCTGAAATTTAGGTCAGTGTCTTTCTACAGGTAGAGGAACTTCTGAATAATTTCCTGAAACATATTGTGAAATCCTTCCTTGGGGAAAAGGAGAAGAAACGATAAGTGGCTACACACAATGTAACATGTATAAAGATAGCCCATTTTAAGGAAAAACGCATGTGGGCTCAAACTCCATTTTTAGAACTACTAGTAAGAAGGGTCTGTTAATATCTTCTCTCTCCTTCCAGTTAAACTTAGAACAGGGTAGAAGATTTGTTTGCTATTTTTACAAAAAATGCTCTGTTTTTAGATGTCCATCTCAAATGCTCTTGCCAAAGACCCACTGATGCCCTCTGGTTGCCATCTTCAGAGGAATGACAAAATATAAAGAAACCTGGAAGCTAGAATCTAGAAATCGTCTTGAATCCATCCATTGTCTTACAGTACAATCAGACAACCATAGAGGCCATGGGAGAGAGGTTTAAAGTGGTTTATTAACCTAGCACATTATTCTTAAATGTGCAATGCCAAGATAACAAGTATTGGAAATATATTTTTCTCCATTTTCATCAATGTAAATGGATTTTTTTTTAAAAAGAACTTTCCTAAGGAAAACTGGTTAAAATGTTACCATGACATGTTAACTATCATTCCACCTGAAAAAGAAGGAAGGAAAATGCTAATACTAGATTTTATGCTTAACATAAATCAGTACTCACATTCCTTCTGTTTGCCAGTGTGTGTCCTCTTCTATCCGTAACAATTCATCACAGTCGTCTGTTCTGCCCTGTGAACAAGCAACATACAGGTCCTCTGAGAACAGGGCTTTGTTATTCAATAGCCAGACCCTGTGCCAAACCTGCTTCATCTATCAGCCTGAAGTCAGTAATTACAGTAGTTAAAAAGCTGGGCTTTTATTTCTCACTATTCCCTCAATACCCCTTGATGGTGATCAGATCCCTTTCATGGGCTTGCCAGATCCCCGGGTGGTCCTTCACCTTTGCCAGTGGGTGGGGAGAAGGATGTTTAGAGTGGTGGAAGAATGAATACACATACTTACCAACAGGAAAAAGCCACAAATTTAATCTAATATTTTAAATGTGCACAACAGTTGGGATGGACTTGAAAGTTTTTCACCCAGAGAGATTATGCCTTTCTAGTTAATTTGGAAAGGTGTGCCTCACATTTGTCCTTCCATTTGGTAGACCATGTGTTTCCTTCCACTTTCATCTCTGACACAGAGAAATGCTGCTTTAACTCAACTGACAGCTAGAACGGAAACCACCCCTGAATGGGTGTATGTTTCCCCTGGTGAGGAAGGAACAGAAAACAAAGGGACTGCATTCTGTGTCCTGGTTTTGGCACATCGTTAACTAGGTTCAAGAGTACCAGCCAATTCTGCCAGATGTACCAGTAAGGAGTGTGCTAGCCTTTTTCTGAGAAGGGGGCTGACTGCCCAAAGCTGGCCTCTAGCTGGAAAAGAACTCGGTCTTTTCTGTTTAACTTTTTACTTAATGAAGAAAGTAGACTTCATTGGTTTTCCTTCATAGTAAACTCAATGCACTTTCAAAAGAACAAACTACCAATTTCCACATTTGAATTCTGCACGTCTGGCAAAAATAATGGAGGAGGGTTCTGCTCTTGGTGTTGGTTTTCGATTACAGTAGTTATAGAAAGCTACCTTCTTGTTTTCATTTGGAGGTCCAAACGATTACACGACTGTCACTTGTGTACAGCATTTATCCTTTCCAGATGAAAAGTAGGGATTGTCTGGTTTTCTACAAAGTTACACACTGTTTTGATTACCAACGTACATGCTTTCAAGATGATTCCTAGAAAAGAGGAGCTTTCCCCTCCTATAGGATCACACTGAAACATGAACAAGTTTATTAGTAGCAATTCACATTTATGTGAATTTTGTGGTTTTCAAAGCACTTTCCTCAAAACAACCATCTGAGCATTAATACCTCTATTTTTCAGATGAGCAAACAAACCTAGAGATATCAGTGGCTTTCCCCCACTCACAAAGTCAGTAATTGATGGGGCTGAAAAATGAACCCCTGACTGACTCCAAGTCCACAGCTCTTTCCAAATAACGGTTCATACTTATAAAGCACTTTACAGTTTCCCAAGTGCTTCTAATAGGGTAAACAATATGACAGTTTTTCGCTGTTAATGTTGTTAAGTATGTGTCCCAAAGCCAGGGCTAAAGCTGACCTGATTTCCATTTTTTTGGGCTTTCTTGCTTGCCTTTAAATCTATGGAGTCGTGAATTTAATGCCCTTGGTTTTACTCCCATATTCCCTTTTTACAAAGCACAGAGCCTTAGTCATGGTAGACATTCCATAGATATTTGCTAATTTAATTTGATTTCTACACATTAGGTTGTTCCTGAGTTCACAGCACAATTCTGTGACTAGTTACCAACTTTTTCTAGACTTTGGTTTATTAACATTTCTTTTCTATTAGAGTCCCCAACTTGTTCTAAGTTTCACCTTTAAAATTTTATTATTGGTTTTTGTTAACTTCTTTTCTTTGAATTTGAACATCTTATGATCACTTTCAGCAGTGTCCCTCTTATTTAAGATTCAGAAGTAATTCATCTAATTAGGGTGTTCTCTCCATACATCTTGGAGACACAACGATGTGGATCCCAACAATAGAAGCTAGAGTACTACTAATTCTTTTGAGCCATTTGACTGTGAAGAACTATTTAAATAATAAGGATCTTTTTCACTAAGAAACTTTATATGATGGGGAAGAAGAAAACACAGACTACCAGTAAACCTGTGTTTTCTGACACTTGGAAGTAGTGGAAAACCCTTCCTATCAGTGGCACAGATGACCATCAGCAAGTAAACAAGAAAATGTCTCTGAATAGCTCCAACAGATGCCACAGAAGCCATAAACTGAAGATCAGACACTTAACTAATGAGAACCTCTTCTTACCTCAAACATAGCTGGTACTCAGAAATTATTTACTCTTCCCTTAGAAACAATTATCATATGATTTTCAAGTTCACAGGAGAATAAAATTGTCTTAAGTATAAATGGTGAAGAGCTAAAGCAGCAAGAATAGACAGGTGATGGCAAAATAATAAACGGAAAAACTATAAAAAGCTGACATAAGAACTTGAAACACACTGCAAATGTAATAATTGTGCTATTATGCCAGTGGAATGAAAACTGAAAGTACCATCCTGGGCAGCTCAAGCACCAATTAGTCCTAAGCAGAGAATGTTTAAATACACAGGACAATTTTTCTACCTCTTCTAATCACCATTTTTGGGACAAAAATTACGTGACAAGCTAGATATTTCAGAGATATTTACCATTCAATATTATTGCAAACAGCTCCATGAAAGAATAATTTTTCACTGATCTTACTCAATAAATAGGATATTAAATCTCTTGCTCTTTGGAAGTTTGCGTGTATTTCATGTCTGGTGTGTATATCCCAATTATCAGGGAGAATGAAGTAAACCTTAAAAAAAATAAAAGGACTTCAATATAAAAATAAAAAATGAAAATAATCAGAAGAGAGAGAGAAGACTCCTCTGAAGTTCTTCTCAAGGAAGAGAGTTTATTAAATTTTACTCTCTGAAGAAAAAGTAGGTATTAGCAAATCAAAGGAGTAATTCCATAAAAGCACTGGTTCCATCAGGAAGAGATAGTGTAAAACCTAGGAACCTGAGCCAGGGAAAACTGGTCTTTTAAGTCCATTGCTAGTGAGAACACAGACTGGGGCAAAAATTTTGGAAAGTAATATGGAAACGTGTAATAAGGTTAAGAAAACTGATGACTACTCACTCAGCTGATGACTTAGTCCCTAAAAAATCACATGAATGAAAAAAAGACTTAGCTGTACAAAATAAGCAGTTTCTTTATTTGTAATTGCAAAAAAATAGGAACTATATATCCAATAATTCGAGAATGGCTAAATAATCACTATGTTATATTTCTGAAATGAAATATTATGGTAAGGGGTGGCTAGGTGGCACAGTGAATAGAGCACTGGCCCTGGAGTCAGGAGAACCTGAGTTCAAATCCAGTCTCAGACGCTTAACACAAGAACTAGATGTGTGACCCTGGGCAAGTCACGTAACCCCAATTGCCCTACTGTCCCCCCTCCAAAAAGCAAAAAAAAAAAAAAAGAAAGAAAGAAAAAAGAAAAATTATGGTGCCATAAAACATAAAAATAAGGCTACAAAGAAATACAGAAAGACATGTAAGGTGATGCAGAGCAAAATCAGCAGAGTCACAACTCTATATACTGTCTACAATTGTATTTTTTAAGAAAGACAGAAATAAAGCAGAAATGAAGACAGGACTAAAACAGGCGACAGATCTGGAAGGAGACATAGAACAAAAGTATTTTCTGTTTGCTAATTTCTATGCTTTTACTCAAGGATATGTCAGAGGTACCTCAGACTAGTTAACAAGAACTGATCATTAAGTTTCAGTGGGAGTTTTTATACCTTGAAATTCAGCAAACCCAAAAATTAGGGTTTGATTTATTGTTTTGTTGACTGGCTGGATTTCAAAAAAAGTGATGGAGAAAATATGAATAAGGCAGATTAAACATAAAAGTGGTCCTTTTTTCCTGAAAAGTTTCAACATTTAACAGCAAGCCTCTGGGTTTATCCTGTTACAATAACTTTGTCTTTTTAATTTGTTAATTTGAATATTTTTGTTGACTGTTAAGTGTATTAAAATAATTTTTTTAACTTGCCTTGATATAGCTAATAAATTTAGTAGAGAGGGCATCAGTTTCATCAGTGAACTGTTCTCTTTCTTCTCCTGAGTTATCATTGTCATTCAAAAGGGAAGGCTCCTGATGAAATTCCTGATGAAATTCTCCTGATGAGAAAATAAAGAGAAAAGACCAAAAAAATTATTTCAGGCACAAGACCTTTACTCAGTCAATTCACAGTTATCGACAAGCTTGGATTCTCTAATTCAAAGGGAACGTGTGCTAAAAATGGACAGCAGGAAAGAAAAAGAAGTAAAAGACAGCTTACAATGTGGTTTTTAAAATGGAGCAGCGTCTGAAGTTAATTCTTGATGTAAAAAGTACTTCTAATTTTATGAATCACTAAAAAAACAAACAAACAAGCAAACCATAAAGTACATGAGAGTTTATGGGTTCTCAATTGACTTTGTCTCTGCTTCTTGTATGGCTGAGTGGAAGAGAAGGATGCAGGAGAGTCAAATGGAACACTATTTGGAGCTTATCCAAACAGTAACAGAAAATTAAAGCTGGCCTTTTATGTACTGTAAGATGGATGAAAATAGAAAGCGTGTGGATTATTTTTTAAATGGCAAAACGGGGCTAGAGTCCCGAGCCATATACTAGTTACAAAGGAATCTGACTGTAAGACAGAAGTCAAAGTGAGTGAGAAAGGCGCTCCCTAAGTAAGGTTTAAGGGATAATACTAAGGTTTGATTGTTTTTAATTATTCAATTGTAATTAATAACAATTAATAAACAAGTGAGAAAGGTAGCAAATACTTTCTAACTTCTCAGAAAGCTTGCTCTATAAGATTACCTAACTATTGGGTTTAGTTGTTTTAGTAGTAATATTTTAATTAGAATGTGCAAAATTCAGTTTCTACCTGAATCTCAAGTAAATGTGGTTGAATGTCAACTGTTCAGACAACGTGAATGATGTGTCATTGCCACTTGAAGGCAGAATACATTAACTACAGCAACTAAGGTGAAGAAAATCAGTCTCTTGGGCACTGACTTGAAAACTTAAATTTATGAAGTGACACCATAGCATGACAAATCATAGAGGTTATAGTCTAAATGAACATCCCATTATGGATACTTCTTAGAAGTGCTAAAGAAATTGAGAGTGACAATCAGTTATATATTAATCAGCTCATCATAACTCATGCCATAAACTAATGCATTTCAAGTGATTACTTAGCCATATTAAAACTGAAAAGCTTCAAGTTTGGCATGTCTATTTGAAAGTCATCAATTAGAACAGGAATGCAAATACTTCCATTTGGGACTTGGTTGATTCCTATCCAGTCAACAATCAATTCCTGGGCACTAAGCATCAATAATTACATGTCCCCAAATAGCCTATTCATAACCAATATAGAATTGGTTAGATAGAATATCTAATATAGAATCATAACCAATAGAATCAAAGAAATTTAGAACTGCAAGGGTTTCAAGCAGTCATTTATTCCAATTCCTTCACCTGGCAGATAAGGAAACTAAGGCTCAGACAGCTTCAAGTATTTGCCCAATGATAGATAGCTAGGTCATTAATGGCCAAGCTGGGACTAGAGCTCACATTTCACTCATTCAAGAAACACTGATTAACCTTGCACTGTGTGTAGCTAATAGTATCAGGTGCCAAGGAAGTAAATAGTTCAAGTTAGCCCAGCAGAAGAAAGAACTGTTCATTTGAAGAGAGTGTTTATTGTAAACCACATCACCTATAATTGGTAGGGCCTATTAAGGAATATGGGAAGAGGCAGGAAGTGCTAAATTACATCAATCTTTATGATGCTCCACCCTGCCCTGGAAATTAGGGCAAAAGGGAGGCTTTAGTTCTCCAATAACCCCACACTCCTCTCACTTGCGAAGTTTAAATCTAGTGACCACAGAGAAGGAAAAAAACCAAAGGATTTGTCACAAACTGGGTGATATAACTCACACAATTACTACAGGCTAAATATAATGGGCTTAAGATTCTCTAGAAGTACATGTAAAGGCTGCCCATATTAAGCTATTGGCTGAGTCCTTTATTAGAGAACTGTGTTGGGGCGGCTAGGTGGCACAGTGAATAGAGCACTGGCCCTGAAGTCAGGAGGAACTGAGTTCAAATGCGGCCTCAGACACTTGACACACTTACTAGCTGTGTGATCCTGGGCAAGTCACTTAACCTAAATTGCCTTGCCTTCCCCCTCCAAAAAAGAGAGAGAGAGAAAGAGACAGCGCTATGTCTCTTCAAGACAGGCAAGATCTAAAGAATACTGGCCTTGGAGTCAGAGGACCTGAGTTCAAATGTCTCTGTCACTTTTTATTTGTGTGACCTTGTTAAGTCACTTCTCTGGGCTTCAGTTTTTCTATCTTTGAGGGGACTGGACTAGATGGTCTCCAGATCTCTCATCCTATGCATAATGGCCATATTTGCAAGTACTCTTTCCCTTTCTAGACTATGGAGTACATGGGGGATTCGTTTGGCTGCCATATAAACAGGTAAAAGATAAGCATGTGTCCAGGTAAAAGTGGACATTTAGTGGGAACCTCATCCTCCAGACCAGTCCTCTTATGAGTAGTTCTGGGTCATGTCATGAGGCATCCATGATCTAGAAATCACCTGCTCTGCCCTGTTCCACACACAGGGATGACCAGCTTGAGTCCAGCCATAAATCCAAGAATTGAGATACAAGTAAAATGAAACAACCCTGCCACTCAAAGTTAAAAAAAAAAAAAAAAGTAAACTTGTATGTTTTCTTAAGTTGGATTTTCCCCCAAAGATGTAATCTGGTAGTAAAAATAAATGGATTTGATAAACTTTTCTACCCAACCAACTAGCTGTATAAGTAGGTTAGTTGCTGTTTGTAACAATGTTTTTCAAAAATGATTCTGCACATTTAAACCAGAAAGGTACACTTTACTTTCTCATTTTTTAAAAAATCCAACCTCTGATTTCATTGCTGTAGGAACCTCCTAGTAGAGGAATTCCTTTTACCAATGCAGATCAGTGCCTTCCCTTCAATCCTGTGGTCCCAAGAGACTGAATTACTAGCTCTTCTGGGCCTCAGGTGGGATTTGAACTGAAGTATTCCTTTCTCTGGAGTCAGACTTGGCAGCCACTTCACCGGCCCCTCCTTACTATTTCCTCCTTGCTTTTTCCCTTCATTCTCTCATACCTTTGACTGGACTAAGGCGATGACAAGAATCTTCCTTAACAATCTGTTCTTCTTCCATGATATTTGACATTGGTGCATTAAGGCTGAAAGTATCTTCATCAGAAGGCTAAAAAGAAATAATTCAACTATCTCATTCATGAAGAGACATTAAAACCATTAAAGATATGAATATGAAAATTAGCCACTTTAAATGAGGCACTTTGATAAAATGGAAAAAGCAATAAATTCTGAGTGAGAGAACACGAGATTAAATCCTGGCTTTGCCACTTCGGAGCTGTTATGTAGCAACCATAAGTATTCAGCTCAAACCTCACTCCCAATACATCCTTTTTGATTGGGTAAACTACAAATTAAAAATTTACAAGCTGTAGGAGATTAATAGTTGTCTTGTATTTAAAGTGTACAACTGACCCATCTGATTTTGGAACACTTTATAATAAGCAATCTGTAGCTGCCATCTCCAACTATTTCCTGCTAACATACTATCAGGCGAAGGTTATTTAAAGAAAAAAACGAACATGATTCTTTTACACATGAAATATGGGGCCCCCTTTGAGAAAATAAAACCATTATTCTTTTCTTCCCCTTCTTCTACTGACATTCTATGTAAATGTTTCAAATGTCACAAAGGTGAAGTTGAGCTGTCAAAGACTAAGCCAAGAGATTGAGAGGTCCTACCACACGGGTAAGTTTAGACTAGAATATGGTCCCGTTAAGGGACCATTTCATTATCCAAGGACCCACCTTGCTGAGTCTGAAGGGGATCATTATCCGAAGATTGTCCACTACGACAAAGCTATTTATGGAGCTTGTATAGCATAGTGTTCATATGAGATTCTTGAAGAACTAGAGTGGGCTCATTTATTTTTTTTAATTAGAAGAGAAACTAACAAATTATTGAGGATCAACAGTAATAATTGGCAATAATACAAGTTTTCAAATAAAAACAAAAACTGTGGCATAAACTTAATTCTTGCAAAAATTTTGGCTTTTACATTTAAATTTTTTGTAAACTTGTATCATTATGGCAATAGAAAAAAAGTCAACATTTAAAAAAACCTAACTCATTCATCAAATATTTATTGAACATTCAGTATGTGCAGAGTATTTGCCCTGAAAATAATAATTATTAGCAGTTTTAAGTTTATTAACATGAGCTCTTAAACCAATGACTAGGAAGCAACAACCAAAGTAAGAGAAAAAGAATTTACTCTTCAAATCCACATGGCAAGGGAGATGAACAGAGAATGTAATTTACCTCCTATGGATAACAGATAACATGAAAGGAATTTACAAACTCTTTAGAGTTATAAAACTAAGTTCTGTAGTGCTGCCAACATTACTGAGACAATAGAGCATGGTGATCAGCAGAAGGAAGATGTCTGTATGGTTTATTTTGGGGGAGAAAAAGTTTCCATTTTCCCCATTTGGCCTTATATTTTTAATAAAATTGTCAAGATACACATCTAAGAAAAATAGTGAATTCATTAGAATGAGAGAGTTATCTTTTCTTTTAAAATTACATATCTACTTACATTAAGCAAATCCTAAAATTTAATTTAGTACTTTGAATAATACTTTAGAGATTAAATACAAATATAATTTTATAAAATATCACTATGAACTAAGGTTTATTGTTCTTTTTGTTGGCACGTGTGTTACAATAAATAACAAAGTTATCTTCAAAAACAAAAGAATGACTGAGGAATTTTAAGGATGTTGCAGAGAATTAAAATTGATAATATTCTTTTAAAATGTAAAAAAGGTTATTATAATTTTATGAGGGGATATGAAAGATAAAAAATTTAAGACTACTTACTACACTAAGTAAGAATCAAAATGAAAAAATACAGAAAGCAAGGAAAGGTCAATCAATTAAGGTTTATGGAGGGGGTAGGGAGGAAGAGACCTAAATATGTGAAAGTATGCAACTAATTAGAACAGTTTGCACCTAACTGCAAGAGAACAAGAAAAAGTTAGCCAGTAATTGTAATGTGTCTATAGGGACTGAATCTATAAGGAATTTAAAATAGATAACATTAGTTCTTTCTGTTATATCTGGGAAAAAAAGGAAGAAGCTATTTTAAAATGTTTCCCAAAGGCAGTTAAAAAGTTTACAAAGTTGTGCAACCAATCAGGAGGACTGCCATTAAAAAAAAAAATTGGACTGCTGTCCCATGTAGGTTTTCAATATCCATATATGTGACAAAGGATCGGACTGGTAATATCAGCAAACAGGGCTTATGAAGTGCCCAATACTGTATGGACAGTGCACCAGGTACCACTTACAAATGCTTTCTAAATGAACCACAACATTAAAAAACACCTAGAGTTAGAGAGTTGGAGAGAGAGAGTGTTGGAGGTAGGAGTGGAGATGGAGGGAAAACAGAAAAGTATCATTTCACAAGACAGGGAATAACATATCCTTTTTTGCATGATTCAAAATAAACTGCCTCAAAAATCATGCACTCTCTTCTTTGCTTGGCATCCCCCCAAAGTCTCACCAAATAGAGGGAATTCAAAGTCAAGGAATAAAAATGAAGGACTTTTTATGAAGGATTTTTTCTGAAGGGACAAAGCAGTAGAGATCTCCATTTATCATATTTTAGTAAAAACTTTTCTAGATGCTAGCAGCCCATAAATAAGATAATAAATGTGCTAATGGAAGGTTATATACAACCACTAGAGGAAGCTCCAGTATTGATTCCACTTCATTTGTAAAAATCCAACATTTTATCATGATATTTTAAAGGAATCCAATCTGAGAGTCGCAGGAAATCAAAATTTGGGCTCAATTCACAATTGCTTAAGATGGATTTCTTATATGAGAAAACTGCAATGCCATGTACATTTCATGAAATGCACACACATATACACAAATTCACTTCTAATGAGCTTCTTAAACATTTTAAATTTTGATACATATTTTGGTCAAATGTCAACAGTTATTAACAGTTATTAAGCAACACTGTGCTTAGTACATAGAAAGCACTTCATAACGCTTGTCCATTGTTTTATCACTGTGTACAGGGCAATGTACTGGGTACCACGAAAGGAATGCAGAAAAATAGAAGTCAGAGTCTCTGTCCTTAAAAACTTCATACTATGATCAAGGAAATAGCACACTGATACATGTAAATGAAAATACATGAGCAAAAAATTGTACTGTGGATGAAAGTAGAATACCCCCCAACCCAGAGGTTAACTGAATTACCTCAGTGGCAGATAAACGCTTATCTCCATTATCACTTCCAACTCCTGAATCAGAATCTTTCTTGCTGGGATAGATGTCATCAATATTGAATTGAAATAAAACACACCACAAAATACATGTCAAAAATAAATCAATTTTCAGTATAATCATGATTTTGTTTTAAATATGTTATCATTTAAGAAACTGTTCAAGAACTAAAATTCCATTCAATTCAATAAACGTTTAGCACTCAATACCTTGTTTACAAACCATGTGCTTGGCCCCAAGAGAGATACAAATATAAAGATATTGTCCTTTTTGGATGGAACTTAACTAGAACTAAATGGAATTGGGACATGGACCTAATTAAAATTTCAAATGGGGTTAATGGAAAAAAATAATCAAATGGCTTCCCAGTTCTTTATAGTTAGTTTTTCAAGGATTTCTACTATAGTCTAATAACCTGATATTAGCCTCAGTATAGTTTAATGTAGTGAATCTATCTTTTTTTTGTTTTGTTTTTGTTTTTTTGTCTTTTTGGAGAGGGGAAGGCAGGGCAGTTGGGGTTAAGCCCAAGGTCACACAGCTATTAAGTGTTAAGTGTCTGAGGTCACATTTGAACTCAGGTCCTCCTGACTCCAGGGCTGGTGCTCTATTCACTGTGCCACCTAACTGCTCCTGTGAATCTAACTTAAAAACAAATTATATACACATGTATGTTGTAGATCTTAGCACGGATCTCTAGTAACTTCTAAAATGTTGTCACCCCTCTATGTCATAGTTCCCAAACCTTTGAATCTTCAAGATGACAAATGTAAACTAGTAAAGTGAAGAGAATGACTTGCATGTAACTCACTTAAAACTGGAACAACATTTCTGCAACTCTCTACAGAAGCTGTGAATACAGCCTTCAAAAGAACAAAGGATCAAAGTCTGTTGGACTCACCTCTCTTCCACATTTGGCTGCAGATTTGGCCTCTCCATAGTATGAAGATAAAGTGAGTCTGTTGATTTAATCTGACAGGCCTGTATGCTCAGATACTTGAATATGTGCACTTTGCCCTTTGTACAAATCTATTAAGAAATTAATAAGCTTTTATTTGGAAAACTGTGAAGAAACATTCAGATATTTTATTTTCTGGAAATATATACTTCTACAAATATTTCATTCTAAATACCACCAACCTACAGACACCAATTGTAACCCTTGTAGAATCTATTAAAATTCTATAAAGTTGTCTCACAAATGATTTCTAGAGAGAATAAAAACTAAATAAATGTCTAAGTTTTCCCATGCTGATTTGCAAACCTCTAAAAAAGTACGACTCTGAAATCTGCACGTAAATATAAAAAGAAAGGTCAGCATGATATTTTAGCTAGAAAGAGACTCAAAGATTATCTGCTTGATCTGGGGATTCCGGAACCTGGCTATAACATTTCTAGGAGTTTTCTTTTGGGGATCTTTTTCAAGAGGTGATTGGTGAATTCTTTCAGCTTCTATTTTGGCCTCTGGTTCTAGAATATCTGGGCAATTTTCCTTGAGAATTTCTCGAAAGATGCTTTCTAAGTTCTGTTTTTGATCATGGCTTTCTGGTAGTCAAATAATTTTTAAGTTCTCTCACCTGGATCTGTTTTCCAGGTCAGTGGTTTTTTCAAGGAGATATTTCACATTGCCCTCTATTTTTTTATTTGTTTGGATCTGTTTGATAGTATCTTGATTTCTCATGAAGTCATTTGCTTCCATTTGCTCCACTCTAATTTTGATGGAATTA
>JAQQSV010000927.1:0-42466 GCA_028646515.1 Pseudochirops corinnae | reverse complement strand
CAGAACTTAGAAAGCATCTTTCGAGAAATTCTCAAGGAAAATTGCCCAGATATTCTAGAACCAGAGGCCAAAATAGAAGCTGAAAGAATTCACCAATCACCTCTTGAAAAAGATCCCCAAAAGAAAACTCCTAGAAATGTTATAGCCAGGTTCCGGAATCCCCAGATCAAGCAGATAATCTTTGAGTCTCTTTCTAGCTAAAATATCATGCTGACCTTTCTTTTTATATTTACGTGCAGATTTCAGAGTCGTACTTTTTTAGAGGTTTGCAAATCAGCATGGGAAAACTTAGACATTTATTTAGTTTTTATTCTCTCTAGAAATCATTTGTGAGACAACTTTATAGAATTTTAATAGATTCTACAAGGGTTACAATTGGTGTCTGTAGGTTGGTGGTATTTAGAATGAAATATTTGTAGAAGTATATATTTCCAGAAAATAAAATATCTGAATGTTTCTTCACAGTTTTCCAAATAAAAGCTTATTAATTTCTTAATAGATTTGTACAAAGGGCAAAGTGCACATATTCAAGTATCTGAGCATACAGGCCTGTCAGATTAAATCAACAGACTCACTTTATCTTCATACTATGGAGAGGCCAAATCTGCAGCCAAATGTGGAAGAGAGGTGAGTCCAACAGACTTTGATCCTTTGTTCTTTTGAAGGCTGTATTCACAGCTTCTGTAGAGAGTTGCAGAAATGTTGTTCCAGTTTTAAGTGAGTTACATGCAAGTCATTCTCTTCACTTTACTAGTTTACATTTGTCATCTTGAAGATTCAAAGGTTTGGGAACTATGACATAGAGGGGTGACAACATTTTAGAAGTTACTAGAGATCCGTGCTAAGATCTACAACATACATGTGTATATAATTTGTTTTTAAGTTAGATTCACAGGAGCAGTTAGGTGGCACAGTGAATAGAGCACCAGCCCTGGAGTCAGGAGGACCTGAGTTCAAATGTGACCTCAGACACTTAACACTTAATAGCTGTGTGACCTTGGGCTTAACCCCAACTGCCCTGCCTTCCCCTCTCCAAAAAGACAAAAAAACAAAAACAAAACAAAAAAAAGATAGATTCACTACATTAAACTATACTGAGGCTAATATCAGGTTATTAGACTATAGTAGAAATCCTTGAAAAACTAACTATAAAGAACTGGGAAGCCATTTGATTATTTTTTTCCATTAACCCCATTTGAAATTTTAATTAGGTCCATGTCCCAATTCCATTTAGTTCTAGTTAAGTTCCATCCAAAAAGGACAATATCTTTATATTTGTATCTCTCTTGGGGCCAAGCACATGGTTTGTAAACAAGGTATTGAGTGCTAAACGTTTATTGAATTGAATGGAATTTTAGTTCTTGAACAGTTTCTTAAATGATAACATATTTAAAACAAAATCATGATTATACTGAAAATTGATTTATTTTTGACATGTATTTTGTGGTGTGTTTTATTTCAATTCAATATTGATGACATCTATCCCAGCAAGAAAGATTCTGATTCAGGAGTTGGAAGTGATAATGGAGATAAGCGTTTATCTGCCACTGAGGTAATTCAGTTAACCTCTGGGTTGGGGGGTATTCTACTTTCATCCACAGTACAATTTTTTGCTCATGTATTTTCATTTACATGTATCAGTGTGCTATTTCCTTGATCATAGTATGAAGTTTTTAAGGACAGAGACTCTGACTTCTATTTTTCTGCATTCCTTTCGTGGTACCCAGTACATTGCCCTGTACACAGTGATAAAACAATGGACAAGCGTTATGAAGTGCTTTCTATGTACTAAGCACAGTGTTGCTTAATAACTGTTAATAACTGTTGACATTTGACCAAAATATGTATCAAAATTTAAAATGTTTAAGAAGCTCATTAGAAGTGAATTTGTGTATATGTGTGTGCATTTCATGAAATGTACATGGCATTGCAGTTTTCTCATATAAGAAATCCATCTTAAGCAATTGTGAATTGAGCCCAAATTTTGATTTCCTGCGACTCTCAGATTGGATTCCTTTAAAATATCATGATAAAATGTTGGATTTTTACAAATGAAGTGGAATCAATACTGGAGCTTCCTCTAGTGGTTGTATATAACCTTCCATTAGCACATTTATTATCTTATTTATGGGCTGCTAGCATCTAGAAAAGTTTTTACTAAAATATGATAAATGGAGATCTCTACTGCTTTGTCCCTTCAGAAAAAATCCTTCATAAAAAGTCCTTCATTTTTATTCCTTGACTTTGAATTCCCTCTATTTGGTGAGACTTTGGGGGGATGCCAAGCAAAGAAGAGAGTGCATGATTTTTGAGGCAGTTTATTTTGAATCATGCAAAAAAGGATATGTTATTCCCTGTCTTGTGAAATGATACTTTTCTGTTTTCCCTCCATCTCCACTCCTACCTCCAACACTCTCTCTCTCCAACTCTCTAACTCTAGGTGTTTTTTAATGTTGTGGTTCATTTAGAAAGCATTTGTAAGTGGTACCTGGTGCACTGTCCATACAGTATTGGGCACTTCATAAGCCCTGTTTGCTGATATTACCAGTCCGATCCTTTGTCACATATATGGATATTGAAAACCTACATGGGACAGCAGTCCAATTTTTTTTTTTAATGGCAGTCCTCCTGATTGGTTGCACAACTTTGTAAACTTTTTAACTGCCTTTGGGAAACATTTTAAAATAGCTTCTTCCTTTTTTTCCCAGATATAACAGAAAGAACTAATGTTATCTATTTTAAATTCCTTATAGATTCAGTCCCTATAGACACATTACAATTACTGGCTAACTTTTTCTTGTTCTCTTGCAGTTAGGTGCAAACTGTTCTAATTAGTTGCATACTTTCACATATTTAGGTCTCTTCCTCCCTACCCCCTCCATAAACCTTAATTGATTGACCTTTCCTTGCTTTCTGTATTTTTTCATTTTGATTCTTACTTAGTGTAGTAAGTAGTCTTAAATTTTTTATCTTTCATATCCCCTCATAAAATTATAATAACCTTTTTTACATTTTAAAAGAATATTATCAATTTTAATTCTCTGCAACATCCTTAAAATTCCTCAGTCATTCTTTTGTTTTTGAAGATAACTTTGTTATTTATTGTAACACACGTGCCAACAAAAAGAACAATAAACCTTAGTTCATAGTGATATTTTATAAAATTATATTTGTATTTAATCTCTAAAGTATTATTCAAAGTACTAAATTAAATTTTAGGATTTGCTTAATGTAAGTAGATATGTAATTTTAAAAGAAAAGATAACTCTCTCATTCTAATGAATTCACTATTTTTCTTAGATGTGTATCTTGACAATTTTATTAAAAATATAAGGCCAAATGGGGAAAATGGAAACTTTTTCTCCCCCAAAATAAACCATACAGACATCTTCCTTCTGCTGATCACCATGCTCTATTGTCTCAGTAATGTTGGCAGCACTACAGAACTTAGTTTTATAACTCTAAAGAGTTTGTAAATTCCTTTCATGTTATCTGTTATCCATAGGAGGTAAATTACATTCTCTGTTCATCTCCCTTGCCATGTGGATTTGAAGAGTAAATTCTTTTTCTCTTACTTTGGTTGTTGCTTCCTAGTCATTGGTTTAAGAGCTCATGTTAATAAACTTAAAACTGCTAATAATTATTATTTTCAGGGCAAATACTCTGCACATACTGAATGTTCAATAAATATTTGATGAATGAGTTAGGTTTTTTTAAATGTTGACTTTTTTTCTATTGCCATAATGATACAAGTTTACAAAAAATTTAAATGTAAAAGCCAAAATTTTTGCAAGAATTAAGTTTATGCCACAGTTTTTGTTTTTATTTGAAAACTTGTATTATTGCCAATTATTACTGTTGATCCTCAATAATTTGTTAGTTTCTCTTCTAATTAAAAAAAATAAATGAGCCCACTCTAGTTCTTCAAGAATCTCATATGAACACTATGCTATACAAGCTCCATAAATAGCTTTGTCGTAGTGGACAATCTTCGGATAATGATCCCCTTCAGACTCAGCAAGGTGGGTCCTTGGATAATGAAATGGTCCCTTAACGGGACCATATTCTAGTCTAAACTTACCCGTGTGGTAGGACCTCTCAATCTCTTGGCTTAGTCTTTGACAGCTCAACTTCACCTTTGTGACATTTGAAACATTTACATAGAATGTCAGTAGAAGAAGGGGAAGAAAAGAATAATGGTTTTATTTTCTCAAAGGGGGCCCCATATTTCATGTGTAAAAGAATCATGTTCGTTTTTTTCTTTAAATAACCTTCGCCTGATAGTATGTTAGCAGGAAATAGTTGGAGATGGCAGCTACAGATTGCTTATTATAAAGTGTTCCAAAATCAGATGGGTCAGTTGTACACTTTAAATACAAGACAACTATTAATCTCCTACAGCTTGTAAATTTTTAATTTGTAGTTTACCCAATCAAAAAGGATGTATTGGGAGTGAGGTTTGAGCTGAATACTTATGGTTGCTACATAACAGCTCCGAAGTGGCAAAGCCAGGATTTAATCTCGTGTTCTCTCACTCAGAATTTATTGCTTTTTCCATTTTATCAAAGTGCCTCATTTAAAGTGGCTAATTTTCATATTCATATCTTTAATGGTTTTAATGTCTCTTCATGAATGAGATAGTTGAATTATTTCTTTTTAGCCTTCTGATGAAGATACTTTCAGCCTTAATGCACCAATGTCAAATATCATGGAAGAAGAACAGATTGTTAAGGAAGATTCTTGTCATCGCCTTAGTCCAGTCAAAGGTATGAGAGAATGAAGGGAAAAAGCAAGGAGGAAATAGTAAGGAGGGGCCGGTGAAGTGGCTGCCAAGTCTGACTCCAGAGAAAGGAATACTTCAGTTCAAATCCCACCTGAGGCCCAGAAGAGCTAGTAATTCAGTCTCTTGGGACCACAGGATTGAAGGGAAGGCACTGATCTGCATTGGTAAAAGGAATTCCTCTACTAGGAGGTTCCTACAGCAATGAAATCAGAGGTTGGATTTTTTAAAAAATGAGAAAGTAAAGTGTACCTTTCTGGTTTAAATGTGCAGAATCATTTTTGAAAAACATTGTTACAAACAGCAACTAACCTACTTATACAGCTAGTTGGTTGGGTAGAAAAGTTTATCAAATCCATTTATTTTTACTACCAGATTACATCTTTGGGGGAAAATCCAACTTAAGAAAACATACAAGTTTACTTTTTTTTTTTTTTTTAACTTTGAGTGGCAGGGTTGTTTCATTTTACTTGTATCTCAATTCTTGGATTTATGGCTGGACTCAAGCTGGTCATCCCTGTGTGTGGAACAGGGCAGAGCAGGTGATTTCTAGATCATGGATGCCTCATGACATGACCCAGAACTACTCATAAGAGGACTGGTCTGGAGGATGAGGTTCCCACTAAATGTCCACTTTTACCTGGACACATGCTTATCTTTTACCTGTTTATATGGCAGCCAAACGAATCCCCCATGTACTCCATAGTCTAGAAAGGGAAAGAGTACTTGCAAATATGGCCATTATGCATAGGATGAGAGATCTGGAGACCATCTAGTCCAGTCCCCTCAAAGATAGAAAAACTGAAGCCCAGAGAAGTGACTTAACAAGGTCACACAAATAAAAAGTGACAGAGACATTTGAACTCAGGTCCTCTGACTCCAAGGCCAGTATTCTTTAGATCTTGCCTGTCTTGAAGAGACATAGCGCTGTCTCTTTCTCTCTCTCTCTTTTTTGGAGGGGGAAGGCAAGGCAATTTAGGTTAAGTGACTTGCCCAGGATCACACAGCTAGTAAGTGTGTCAAGTGTCTGAGGCCGCATTTGAACTCAGTTCCTCCTGACTTCAGGGCCAGTGCTCTATTCACTGTGCCACCTAGCCGCCCCAACACAGTTCTCTAATAAAGGACTCAGCCAATAGCTTAATATGGGCAGCCTTTACATGTACTTCTAGAGAATCTTAAGCCCATTATATTTAGCCTGTAGTAATTGTGTGAGTTATATCACCCAGTTTGTGACAAATCCTTTGGTTTTTTTCCTTCTCTGTGGTCACTAGATTTAAACTTCGCAAGTGAGAGGAGTGTGGGGTTATTGGAGAACTAAAGCCTCCCTTTTGCCCTAATTTCCAGGGCAGGGTGGAGCATCATAAAGATTGATGTAATTTAGCACTTCCTGCCTCTTCCCATATTCCTTAATAGGCCCTACCAATTATAGGTGATGTGGTTTACAATAAACACTCTCTTCAAATGAACAGTTCTTTCTTCTGCTGGGCTAACTTGAACTATTTACTTCCTTGGCACCTGATACTATTAGCTACACACAGTGCAAGGTTAATCAGTGTTTCTTGAATGAGTGAAATGTGAGCTCTAGTCCCAGCTTGGCCATTAATGACCTAGCTATCTATCATTGGGCAAATACTTGAAGCTGTCTGAGCCTTAGTTTCCTTATCTGCCAGGTGAAGGAATTGGAATAAATGACTGCTTGAAACCCTTGCAGTTCTAAATTTCTTTGATTCTATTGGTTATGATTCTATATTAGATATTCTATCTAACCAATTCTATATTGGTTATGAATAGGCTATTTGGGGACATGTAATTATTGATGCTTAGTGCCCAGGAATTGATTGTTGACTGGATAGGAATCAACCAAGTCCCAAATGGAAGTATTTGCATTCCTGTTCTAATTGATGACTTTCAAATAGACATGCCAAACTTGAAGCTTTTCAGTTTTAATATGGCTAAGTAATCACTTGAAATGCATTAGTTTATGGCATGAGTTATGATGAGCTGATTAATATATAACTGATTGTCACTCTCAATTTCTTTAGCACTTCTAAGAAGTATCCATAATGGGATGTTCATTTAGACTATAACCTCTATGATTTGTCATGCTATGGTGTCACTTCATAAATTTAAGTTTTCAAGTCAGTGCCCAAGAGACTGATTTTCTTCACCTTAGTTGCTGTAGTTAATGTATTCTGCCTTCAAGTGGCAATGACACATCATTCACGTTGTCTGAACAGTTGACATTCAACCACATTTACTTGAGATTCAGGTAGAAACTGAATTTTGCACATTCTAATTAAAATATTACTACTAAAACAACTAAACCCAATAGTTAGGTAATCTTATAGAGCAAGCTTTCTGAGAAGTTAGAAAGTATTTGCTACCTTTCTCACTTGTTTATTAATTGTTATTAATTACAATTGAATAATTAAAAACAATCAAACCTTAGTATTATCCCTTAAACCTTACTTAGGGAGCGCCTTTCTCACTCACTTTGACTTCTGTCTTACAGTCAGATTCCTTTGTAACTAGTATATGGCTCGGGACTCTAGCCCCGTTTTGCCATTTAAAAAATAATCCACACGCTTTCTATTTTCATCCATCTTACAGTACATAAAAGGCCAGCTTTAATTTTCTGTTACTGTTTGGATAAGCTCCAAATAGTGTTCCATTTGACTCTCCTGCATCCTTCTCTTCCACTCAGCCATACAAGAAGCAGAGACAAAGTCAATTGAGAACCCATAAACTCTCATGTACTTTATGGTTTGCTTGTTTGTTTGTTTTTTTAGTGATTCATAAAATTAGAAGTACTTTTTACATCAAGAATTAACTTCAGACGCTGCTCCATTTTAAAAACCACATTGTAAGCTGTCTTTTACTTCTTTTTCTTTCCTGCTGTCCATTTTTAGCACACGTTCCCTTTGAATTAGAGAATCCAAGCTTGTCGATAACTGTGAATTGACTGAGTAAAGGTCTTGTGCCTGAAATAATTTTTTTGGTCTTTTCTCTTTATTTTCTCATCAGGAGAATTTCATCAGGAATTTCATCAGGAGCCTTCCCTTTTGAATGACAATGATAACTCAGGAGAAGAAAGAGAACAGTTCACTGATGAAACTGATGCCCTCTCTACTAAATTTATTAGCTATATCAAGGCAAGTTAAAAAAATTATTTTAATACACTTAACAGTCAACAAAAATATTCAAATTAACAAATTAAAAAGACAAAGTTATTGTAACAGGATAAACCCAGAGGCTTGCTGTTAAATGTTGAAACTTTTCAGGAAAAAAGGACCACTTTTATGTTTAATCTGCCTTATTCATATTTTCTCCATCACTTTTTTTGAAATCCAGCCAGTCAACAAAACAATAAATCAAACCCTAATTTTTGGGTTTGCTGAATTTCAAGGTATAAAAACTCCCACTGAAACTTAATGATCAGTTCTTGTTAACTAGTCTGAGGTACCTCTGACATATCCTTGAGTAAAAGCATAGAAATTAGCAAACAGAAAATACTTTTGTTCTATGTCTCCTTCCAGATCTGTCGCCTGTTTTAGTCCTGTCTTCATTTCTGCTTTATTTCTGTCTTTCTTAAAAAATACAATTGTAGACAGTATATAGAGTTGTGACTCTGCTGATTTTGCTCTGCATCACCTTACATGTCTTTCTGTATTTCTTTGTAGCCTTATTTTTATGTTTTATGGCACCATAATTTTTCTTTTTTCTTTCTTTCTTTTTTTTTTTTTTTGCTTTTTGGAGGGGGGACAGTAGGGCAATTGGGGTTACGTGACTTGCCCAGGGTCACACATCTAGTTCTTGTGTTAAGCGTCTGAGACTGGATTTGAACTCAGGTTCTCCTGACTCCAGGGCCAGTGCTCTATTCACTGTGCCACCTAGCCACCCCTTACCATAATATTTCATTTCAGAAATATAACATAGTGATTATTTAGCCATTCTCGAATTATTGGATATATAGTTCCTATTTTTTTGCAATTACAAATAAAGAAACTGCTTATTTTGTACAGCTAAGTCTTTTTTTCATTCATGTGATTTTTTAGGGACTAAGTCATCAGCTGAGTGAGTAGTCATCAGTTTTCTTAACCTTATTACACGTTTCCATATTACTTTCCAAAATTTTTGCCCCAGTCTGTGTTCTCACTAGCAATGGACTTAAAAGACCAGTTTTCCCTGGCTCAGGTTCCTAGGTTTTACACTATCTCTTCCTGATGGAACCAGTGCTTTTATGGAATTACTCCTTTGATTTGCTAATACCTACTTTTTCTTCAGAGAGTAAAATTTAATAAACTCTCTTCCTTGAGAAGAACTTCAGAGGAGTCTTCTCTCTCTCTTCTGATTATTTTCATTTTTTATTTTTATATTGAAGTCCTTTTATTTTTTTTAAGGTTTACTTCATTCTCCCTGATAATTGGGATATACACACCAGACATGAAATACACGCAAACTTCCAAAGAGCAAGAGATTTAATATCCTATTTATTGAGTAAGATCAGTGAAAAATTATTCTTTCATGGAGCTGTTTGCAATAATATTGAATGGTAAATATCTCTGAAATATCTAGCTTGTCACGTAATTTTTGTCCCAAAAATGGTGATTAGAAGAGGTAGAAAAATTGTCCTGTGTATTTAAACATTCTCTGCTTAGGACTAATTGGTGCTTGAGCTGCCCAGGATGGTACTTTCAGTTTTCATTCCACTGGCATAATAGCACAATTATTACATTTGCAGTGTGTTTCAAGTTCTTATGTCAGCTTTTTATAGTTTTTCCGTTTATTATTTTGCCATCACCTGTCTATTCTTGCTGCTTTAGCTCTTCACCATTTATACTTAAGACAATTTTATTCTCCTGTGAACTTGAAAATCATATGATAATTGTTTCTAAGGGAAGAGTAAATAATTTCTGAGTACCAGCTATGTTTGAGGTAAGAAGAGGTTCTCATTAGTTAAGTGTCTGATCTTCAGTTTATGGCTTCTGTGGCATCTGTTGGAGCTATTCAGAGACATTTTCTTGTTTACTTGCTGATGGTCATCTGTGCCACTGATAGGAAGGGTTTTCCACTACTTCCAAGTGTCAGAAAACACAGGTTTACTGGTAGTCTGTGTTTTCTTCTTCCCCATCATATAAAGTTTCTTAGTGAAAAAGATCCTTATTATTTAAATAGTTCTTCACAGTCAAATGGCTCAAAAGAATTAGTAGTACTCTAGCTTCTATTGTTGGGATCCACATCGTTGTGTCTCCAAGATGTATGGAGAGAACACCCTAATTAGATGAATTACTTCTGAATCTTAAATAAGAGGGACACTGCTGAAAGTGATCATAAGATGTTCAAATTCAAAGAAAAGAAGTTAACAAAAACCAATAATAAAATTTTAAAGGTGAAACTTAGAACAAGTTGGGGACTCTAATAGAAAAGAAATGTTAATAAACCAAAGTCTAGAAAAAGTTGGTAACTAGTCACAGAATTGTGCTGTGAACTCAGGAACAACCTAATGTGTAGAAATCAAATTAAATTAGCAAATATCTATGGAATGTCTACCATGACTAAGGCTCTGTGCTTTGTAAAAAGGGAATATGGGAGTAAAACCAAGGGCATTAAATTCACGACTCCATAGATTTAAAGGCAAGCAAGAAAGCCCAAAAAAATGGAAATCAGGTCAGCTTTAGCCCTGGCTTTGGGACACATACTTAACAACATTAACAGCGAAAAACTGTCATATTGTTTACCCTATTAGAAGCACTTGGGAAACTGTAAAGTGCTTTATAAGTATGAACCGTTATTTGGAAAGAGCTGTGGACTTGGAGTCAGTCAGGGGTTCATTTTTCAGCCCCATCAATTACTGACTTTGTGAGTGGGGGAAAGCCACTGATATCTCTAGGTTTGTTTGCTCATCTGAAAAATAGAGGTATTAATGCTCAGATGGTTGTTTTGAGGAAAGTGCTTTGAAAACCACAAAATTCACATAAATGTGAATTGCTACTAATAAACTTGTTCATGTTTCAGTGTGATCCTATAGGAGGGGAAAGCTCCTCTTTTCTAGGAATCATCTTGAAAGCATGTACGTTGGTAATCAAAACAGTGTGTAACTTTGTAGAAAACCAGACAATCCCTACTTTTCATCTGGAAAGGATAAATGCTGTACACAAGTGACAGTCGTGTAATCGTTTGGACCTCCAAATGAAAACAAGAAGGTAGCTTTCTATAACTACTGTAATCGAAAACCAACACCAAGAGCAGAACCCTCCTCCATTATTTTTGCCAGACGTGCAGAATTCAAATGTGGAAATTGGTAGTTTGTTCTTTTGAAAGTGCATTGAGTTTACTATGAAGGAAAACCAATGAAGTCTACTTTCTTCATTAAGTAAAAAGTTAAACAGAAAAGACCGAGTTCTTTTCCAGCTAGAGGCCAGCTTTGGGCAGTCAGCCCCCTTCTCAGAAAAAGGCTAGCACACTCCTTACTGGTACATCTGGCAGAATTGGCTGGTACTCTTGAACCTAGTTAACGATGTGCCAAAACCAGGACACAGAATGCAGTCCCTTTGTTTTCTGTTCCTTCCTCACCAGGGGAAACATACACCCATTCAGGGGTGGTTTCCGTTCTAGCTGTCAGTTGAGTTAAAGCAGCATTTCTCTGTGTCAGAGATGAAAGTGGAAGGAAACACATGGTCTACCAAATGGAAGGACAAATGTGAGGCACACCTTTCCAAATTAACTAGAAAGGCATAATCTCTCTGGGTGAAAAACTTTCAAGTCCATCCCAACTGTTGTGCACATTTAAAATATTAGATTAAATTTGTGGCTTTTTCCTGTTGGTAAGTATGTGTATTCATTCTTCCACCACTCTAAACATCCTTCTCCCCACCCACTGGCAAAGGTGAAGGACCACCCGGGGATCTGGCAAGCCCATGAAAGGGATCTGATCACCATCAAGGGGTATTGAGGGAATAGTGAGAAATAAAAGCCCAGCTTTTTAACTACTGTAATTACTGACTTCAGGCTGATAGATGAAGCAGGTTTGGCACAGGGTCTGGCTATTGAATAACAAAGCCCTGTTCTCAGAGGACCTGTATGTTGCTTGTTCACAGGGCAGAACAGACGACTGTGATGAATTGTTACGGATAGAAGAGGACACACACTGGCAAACAGAAGGAATGTGAGTACTGATTTATGTTAAGCATAAAATCTAGTATTAGCATTTTCCTTCCTTCTTTTTCAGGTGGAATGATAGTTAACATGTCATGGTAACATTTTAACCAGTTTTCCTTAGGAAAGTTCTTTTTAAAAAAAAATCCATTTACATTGATGAAAATGGAGAAAAATATATTTCCAATACTTGTTATCTTGGCATTGCACATTTAAGAATAATGTGCTAGGTTAATAAACCACTTTAAACCTCTCTCCCATGGCCTCTATGGTTGTCTGATTGTACTGTAAGACAATGGATGGATTCAAGACGATTTCTAGATTCTAGCTTCCAGGTTTCTTTATATTTTGTCATTCCTCTGAAGATGGCAACCAGAGGGCATCAGTGGGTCTTTGGCAAGAGCATTTGAGATGGACATCTAAAAACAGAGCATTTTTTGTAAAAATAGCAAACAAATCTTCTACCCTGTTCTAAGTTTAACTGGAAGGAGAGAGAAGATATTAACAGACCCTTCTTACTAGTAGTTCTAAAAATGGAGTTTGAGCCCACATGCGTTTTTCCTTAAAATGGGCTATCTTTATACATGTTACATTGTGTGTAGCCACTTATCGTTTCTTCTCCTTTTCCCCAAGGAAGGATTTCACAATATGTTTCAGGAAATTATTCAGAAGTTCCTCTACCTGTAGAAAGACACTGACCTAAATTTCAGGGTTAAAGGAGACCTTCACCTTTATGTCGTTCATCCTTTGGTCAAGAGAGTGGAGGAGTTCTTTTAAGGTCACTAACATGTGCTCAGCTGTTCAGTGGGATTGTTCCTTGAGACCAAAGAGGTTCACCCTTACTTTAAAATCATATTATTAGCACTGGTAGGAATAACAATAATAATAATAATAATAACAATTAATAATAACTAGATTGTATGTAGCACATTAAAACTTACAAAGCACTTTATAAGTTTTATATCATTTTATCCTAAGAACAATCCTGGGAGGCAAATACTATTATTATTATTCCCATTTTATAGATGAGGAGACTATTTCAGAGGTTAAGTGACTTGCCTGGGGTCACACAACTAATATACATCTGAGGCTAGATTTGAACTCAGGTCGTCCAGTGCTCAATCTACTGAACCACTTAGCTGCTTAAGACATTGGTTTTACAAATAAGAAAACTGAGTCTCAAAGGAATTTTGTGACCACCCTGAGGTCACATACCTATTTAGTGGCAGAGAGATAACTTGAACCGAGATTTCCTAATTCATAGCCCAATATATATGATCATTTCTTCTTTAGAATGAGAATGGAGTTGGAATAAGAACTTAACCACAGTTAGCTCTCCTAGATTCAGTAATATTTAGAGCTAAGGATGTTATCCAAAGCCTTCAACATTAAAGAGGCTTTTATTAACATTAATTATTAAGGTGTTAATTAGCAACTACTATATACAAAGTCATCAGTGAACTTAGCTTCTAGTAGAGAAGATTAAAATATATGCATATATCTTTAATATAGAATAAACATTGAGGGGCAGCTAGGTGGCACAGTGAATAGAGCACCGGTCCTGGAGTCAGGAGGATCTGAGTTCAAATCCAGCCTCAGACACTTAACACTTACTAGCCATGTAACCTTGGGCAAGTCACTTAACCCCAATTGCCCTGCCTTCCCCCCTCCAAAAAGAAAAAGAAAAAAAGAATAAACATATGTAAACCAGAGCAGTAAAGCTGAACTGCTGTGATGGTTCCAAAGAAAGTTCATTTCTTACTGGAAGCATGGGGCAGGCTCTCTGAGGAAAAGGCAGTGTTGAGTTGGATGTTGAAGGCCCAAGGAATTAGCTGCTCAGAAGACCTTAGGCAAATTTCTAGGACTGTAAGTTTTAGAGATATTAATAGAGGAATTTTCCTCACCTAGCAATTAACTTTTACCCAGTGAAATAACAGTTCCAGTCCTTATTGCTTAAAAGCCAGGTAAGGATTTTGGCAGACAAAAGTTAGGGCAATCTATTTCACTTGGAGAGACGTCTTATTCCGAGGTTCTTGGTGCAGTGATGATGATGTTGTCGCTTTTCCTTGGCTTTCTGTGACAGGACAAATTTATCAGATAACCAAGATGTGGATATAGCAATTATAGATCAACTCAGAGAAGCAGTAGATTTGTTACAAGATGCCAGCAGGTATGGTTGTTTTCCCTTCATCCTAAGTTTCACGTGCAAGCAATAGTTTTCAATTATTGACCATTTTTTTGGAGTTCTCAAAGCAAATGATCGCTCAGTCTCTAAAGTGTTCCCTGAGAAGAGGCCACTGTTCTAAAAATGTGAATACTTACAAATGAGTATCCTCAATGTGCTACCTACCTTTGTGAAGAATCAGAAAGAAATATACACAGGTTTCCTCCTGACTTGGAAATGCACTTCATTCTCATCCCCTTTCCATTCCATTCTGTGCATTACTACCCCATTATCCTAGTGAAGCATACCACCAATAATTTTACTCCCTTGCTTGCAAACTTGATTTCCTGTTCTTTGTTACCACAAAAATGTAGTAGTTCTGTGTTTATGGAGCCTTTTTTTTTAATGTTTCTCCTTGAAGTATGTGCCTAGCAATGGAATCTCTGAATGAAAGGATATAGACAGTTTAGTCATTTTATACCATGATTATGCCACTTCACAGATCCAACAATCATGTATTCGTGTGCCTATCTTCTCTACAACCCCTCCAACATTGACTATTAAATCTTGTGCTTTTTAATATAACTATTTTCCTTCCTATATATTATAGAGTCAAATAAAAAGTATTGTTTTAAAGGCTAATTTCTGATAGAATAAAAAATTTCAGAGATTTAGGATAAAAAATTGAATACCAAAAAATTAGTTGAATTTTGTATTTCTCATTCAGATTTGGTGGCTTGTAATATTAGTATTTGTCTTGATACATTCTCCTAGACCTATTAGCTATTTATATAGCATTTTCTATAAGTAATTTTAATATGAACTTTTTCCCAACTTTAAATGGCTTTGAGTTGGCTCATATTAACTTTCTTATTATACTTATCTTTTATATAATAGATGATTTTTAAAATTTGATATAATACATAGAATAATTTTTAAAAATAAAATCATGTATGACATTGTATACTAAATTTTTATTTTAAAAAAGAGATGGGTGGTGGCTAGGTGGTGCAGTGAATAGAGCATGGGCCCTGGAGTCAGGAGGACCTGAGTTCAAATGTGGCGTCAGACACTTAACACAAAAACTAGCCATGTGACCTTGGGCAAGTCTTAACCCCAATTGCCCTACCTTTCCTCCCCCAAAAAAGCAAAAAAAAAAAAAAAAGAGAGAGAGAGAGAGATGGAATTCTGGTTGACAGTTCTTACTATGAAGACCCAAATACCTCAATGGTATTTATGTACCTGTCAGTAATTGATCTGGTTTGGAAAGCAAACAATGTACAATGAAGTGTTTTAATGCATGATCCTTATGATTTCATTAGAAGATTGCTAGAGCAAAATAAGGAATTGAATTGCAGTATCATCGTTGTTCACTTTTTGTCTGACTCTTCATGAACTTATTTGGGATTTTCCTTGGCAAAGATACTGGAGTGGTTTGCCATTTCCTTCTCCATCTCGTTTTACAGATGAGGAAACTGAGGCAAAGAGGGTTAAGTGACTTGCCCAATGGTCTTGAGGTTAGATTTGAACTCAGGTCTTCCTGGTGCCAAGCCCAGTACTGCATCACCTAGCTCAGCAGCATCCAATGGTAAAATGTAAATTAAAGTTTGGAGAAAAGATTTCTAACTTGGAGATTATAACCCTTTCAGAATGTCTGTTATTTCAGAAGGTAAAGCTAGACTCATATTTTTATATTAGTGACATTTTGAACTAAGTATAAACACCTTATTAAAGTTTCTTGTATTATCTCTTTGATTGCTAAGCTGTGTCCTCAAAGAGAGAATTTATTAGAAGACCTTCCACTGACTAAAAATTACCTCCTTTTTAATAATGAGTTTTACACCAAAATTTCCTAAGGAGCCAAGTATTTGAATATTCAGCTCTTTGGTATTTATATTCTTTTGCTCAATGAAATAAGTCACAAAACTGTTTTTTCTTTTGTTTCAAACTTTTTAGACTAAGCACAAATATTACAGAGAGAAGTGTCATGAACCTCTATCCCATGGACTCAGCAACAGCCTTAGAATTACAGGATTCTACATTGAAGTATGTTTACCTTTTGTCCACTAATCTATATTTTTATTTTTCAAACTGAAGATTTTATTCTTGACTTTTCGATGCTTTGTGTGTTTTTTCCGCTTTTCCTTACAGTGGTCAGATACATCCAGAATCATCTCCTGATTGTCAGGTAAGCAAAGCAAATTGTGTGTGTGTGTGTGCGTGTGTATGTGCATGTTGTGTGCGTGTGTGTGTGTGTGTGTGTATTACATTGACAACTGAAATATTAAATGGGCAAAATTTGAGACATGTTGTTTGAATGTGTTCTCGGTCAGTACATATTTCACTTTTGTCTTCTTCTTGCCCTTCTTACACACTCAGCATGCCTCATCTGCTCCTAAAAATAAGACACCTGTTTTCAAAGTGATCTGTTTGTCGAAGATGAAAGAGAAGTAATCACAGGACAATGTAGAGATAGACAGGAGAAGTGGGTGTTGCAGAAAATGAGATGGCTTTTTTTTTTCAGGAGAAGCTGAGGTCACCCTATGAAGTGGAGAAGGGTTAGGATGAAAGAATGCTGACACCAATATAAATCTCATCCAGCACTAAGATCCCCTGAGGCAAAAACCTTCCTCCCAAATTACTGATATTTGACCAGAAAACAAAGACCAAGTAGCCCAATGATTGCGGCTACTAGTTTGAAATGGTTACTTGGGAATTAAACAGAATAACAGAGACAGATGAGTAGCTAGCTTATGGACACTCTCGACCTATAATTTACTTGCTTTTATGTATTTTTCCCTTGAGCCCCTCTCAGCCCTATAGTAAAAAAAAACAACAAAAAAACCAAACCAGTCCAGCCCTGACTGGAAGACTAAATTTAAAGAAACTTAGAAGAGAAATAACAAGGAAATATTTTGGGTGCAAATGTTATGGAAGACCTCCCCCTCCTAATCCCTGTTTCCTTGGGTTGTGGTGGTGGTAGCAGCCAGTCACTCAACAGCAGAGAGTCTCACAAGGCTACCCTGAGTCTATTTGGTTTTACTCTGAGATCCTGAAATACTCTTTCAGAATTTACATAGTGCCATTTTCATATAGGCAAAGTGTGTGACCACATATATTTCAGCAGCCCCAAGATTCACCTTCATTCCCTACTTTCCAGACCAAAACAAGCCAGTAACAAGACCTCTTTCATTCAGCTTGATGATGTATAAATTTATAGAGTTTCATTCCTTGAACTCCTTAGCTTTGCCCCTGGTTAATACATACATACATATGTATATGTATGTATATATATATATGTATATATGTATATATATATACACACACATATATATACACACACATATATATATACATATATACACACACTCATAAAGTATTAATTTTGATGTTAGTTAATATATATTAAGTATTAATGTATGTATTACATACATACATATATATGTATTAACCAGAGGCAAAGCTAACAGGTGCCCCTCCCAGAGGTAATGTGTTAATTCCCATCAGAAGTTATTATTATTATTATTATTAAAGAGGCAGAAATGCCTAGTAACTAGTGTGTGAGATGGGTGATCAGGGGCAAGTCAGTTTCTCAGAGCTTCAGTTTCCTCATCTGTAAATTGAAGATAATGATATTTATAATACATATTCCAAACGGTTATTATGGATGACTTGGATAGATTTTTTTTTTTCATAAAAGCAGGTTTTTATAGGCAATGAGATGCTCAGGGCTTTAGGTGCCTGAGGAGAGGATCTGGGTTTGTGACCCAAGAAGGGAAAGGTCATTGAAAGAAAAAAATTGGATTAGCAGAGATAAGTGTTACCTATTGTCCTGTTCAAGTCTAGAACTGGCCTTGTTAACTATGGAACCTGCCTATTTTCTTTATCTAAGTCTTCTGAATGTTCTCTCCTGAAGGCCTGCCTGTCTGACTGTCATTTACTAGCCTTATAATCTTGGAAACTTGGTGCTTCTCAGTGCCTGTTTCCTTATCTATAAAATGGAACTAATAATAATACCCATCCTGCCTCCTTTAAAAGTGTAATTATGAGGCTCAAATGATAGGGAAGGATATATGTGGATTTATTGAATGTCCAACTAATATGCCAATGGTGAAGTATTATTACAGTGATTTAACTAGAGCTCTGTATATCCCAGTGCCTGTGAAATGCCACTCCTTTGATTATGAAGTGTTTTGGTTGTCTAGAAAATAATGTTTAACATGTGTCTATAACTCAGTTTCACAGTACTTCCCTATCTTAGGTATATTGTTTTCTTCCACTGAGACTGAGTTAAATTTCTGAAGTCATCTCTGAGTTATCCAACTGAAAATTAATTCTTCACTCTCTGCTTCTTTTCTCTTTGTCTTGGATTTTTGTCCACTTTCACCTAGAATTAGGAATGGAATAAGAGGTAAAGGTTGGACCTGGGATTTAAATGGTATAAGCAGCTCCTAGTGGGTAACTTCCTTTGCTAATGCAGGTTGGCACCATCTCTGTGATTTAGTCATAGAGCTGACTGGTGCAGAAGGATCAGACACACGGCATATCACTCCCACATGCCTTAACCAGATCAAAATTTAATTGGGAAATATTTAACCAAAAAACCACAATAAGACAAAAATCTTAGTATGTGTTTTTCTAAGTTAACATGAGGTCCACAGGGATCCTTATGTAGGATTGGGTGGCCCCTTTTCTGTTTAAGTTACACTACTGACCTAGAGCACTGAGAGATTCAGTAACTTGCCTGGGCCCAGAGAGTCAATATGTGTCAGGAGCAGGACTTGGACACAGGTCTTCCTGGCTCTGGGGGCTACTATGCAGAGTTACCAGGAATAAGACACAGTTTAATTTCATAGCTTTTGATAGTATGGACAACAGGTGTCAGGGGAAAGCATTCAAACCGAAATCTAAAATGAAATTTCTAAAATGAAAATTTGTGGGCTTCAACTGATCTACATTCTCCTGTTGTCCTGTTCTAATGGCTTTAGGCCGACTTTGTAGGATACCCAAATGTTACGATGTCAGTATAGGACTGGGATCCTTAGGTTAAAGGGAGGTTGCCCTGCTGAGTTACCATAAACTAATAATAGCCACAGGGGGTTTGGGGCAAAGTGAAAGACACAGCACTTCATCAAAACCTTTTCTCTCAGCTCTGAATTAAAAGACACGTGCAGCCAGTGGTGGGTAAGGGCTGAAGAAGTTCAGCTCTCTCTCAACTGACATCAAACCACCAAATCCCCTCCAGCTTGGAAGAACATTTTTAGGATCTGTGTACATTATGCTGGCTCACGAGGGGGTGGTCGGGGGGTGGGGGGAGGCGTGGAGGCAGCTTCACCGTCACCAAGAAGGGAATCCTGGGAAACAAATACTATTTCAGACATTTTTACAGCACAACACATTTTATATAAAAGATAGACTGCCTGTGAGTGAACAACATTATGGTTGTCATTCCAGCTTTCTCAATCAGTGTTGTAGTCAGAGACAAAGAATAGTTACATCCTAGGAAAGACACTAAATGATTTGGCAAGCAGGAGGTGAGAGGCCTTTAGATGTCCATCAAGGTGTTTGGTTCACCATTATCATCAACATACATTTAGAGCTGGAAGAACCCTTAAAGGTTCTTAATATGACCTCCCTCTCCAACTCTTGCCAATTTACATTGATGATTATAAAATTGAGGGGTGCCTAGGTGGTACAGTGAATAGAGCACCAACCCTGGAGTCGGGAGGACCTGAGTTCAAATTTGATCTCAGACACTTGACACACTTACTAGCAGTGTGACTTTGGGCAAGTCATTTAACCTCAGTTGCCCTCCAAAAAGAAAAAAAAAAAAAGTTTATAAAATTGAGTTTTAAAGATGAAGAGACAGGCCCAAAGTGATTTGTCCAAGTTTATACAGGTAGCAAATGACAAAGGATTTAAATCCTGGTCTTCTGACTCTCATCTCAACATGCTTTCCCTTGCTTACTACACACACACACACACACACACACACACACACACACACATACACACACACACCCCGTCACCCTCACACAGACATGTGCACATGAATACAATAAATGCTACAAAATTTCATAGAGCAACCATCAGCATTACCCTCACTGGGAAGAAAGGCAGGAGAATTCAGAGTTGCCTATCCTGCTTTTCCATGTTCTCTCTATGGGCAAGATTATGGCCCAAGTGTTTCTGAAGAATGCTCTCCACACTGGACCATTTGGCTGGATTCATTACTGTTCACTCCCTCAGCTGCTGGCGTATGAGTCCCCTATTCGTTGGGCAAAACATGGGACATGGAAAAAAAATAATAAGTTGAGAGGTGAGTCCTGAGTCTGAATGATCATCTGTCTAGCCTAGTAATCTGACTGGCATAACAGAGGATAGTCGGGAGGATTGGGGTGGGGAGAGGACAATGATCGCCGTCACTTATATTACCTGTCACAGTTAAGAATATGCTTCAGATATCCATAGTTTCCAGTAGCAAGTTGTTATAGAAGCGTCATCTACAATTTTAACTAAACCCTTGAGCCTAGTTGTATTTTCAGTTTTAGTTTCTTAGGGTTCTTTACTGGGTTGGTTTTTTTTTTTTTTTGGAAGGGTGAAGGTTATACTTCCTCTTCTTTATTTTAAAACCTACTTATAATCTCATAACATTTGACCTCTCTGGACACTAGATTTTTCATCTGTAAACTGAGGGGGTTGATCGAGATGATTTCTAAGGTGATTTCTAGTTCTAGAGCCTATGAATTCAAGCACCAGGTGACCCCTAATATTAGTTCTAATTCTTTTGGACTTAGTCATCCATGTTTACCTTTTTCACTATTTCATAAACTTTAATCCTTTCTTCCATCATTTTTTTAGATTGATAAGACCTACTTTTAAAAATTTAATAGTTAAACTTGGTTGGAAATTATCACCTTGAATATTATGTTTACATTCCTCTGGACCATGTCCAGCTTCATTTCCTTTCTAGCAGTGTAGCAGCTAGAGCCATATGCATCATTGTAAGTATAGAATGTTGGGTGTAATGTTAATGGGATTTAAGATCTTCCCTGCCCATTAATAGGCCTCGCTTGGAGCCCATTAAAGGAAGCTTGCTTAGGGGAGGCTTGTTTGTAGGAAGACTTTCATTCTTACTGCTAATTTCTAATTAGGCACTTTGTCATTAGGGTTGTGATGCTTTCTGACTTTGAGAAGTTTGTGTGTGTGTGTGTGTGTGTGTGTGTATGTATATATTTGTATATACACACACATATATAGACATATATACATATATATATATACACACACACACACACACACACACACTCTGAGTTGCTTTTGGAGCTCACTTATGGGAAGGATCTTGTGATTCCCTGGTTGAGATTCTGAGTGGCCATAGGTTCAGGGCTCCCTGACTGCTCAGATTTAAAGGCTCTCTCAATCCAGGGATGTATGTAAAGTGTATAGTTGATTCAGGCAGTCAGAGCCCTGTCTGTTGGTCTTTATTTCTCTGCTTGCATTTTCTTTGTATTTTCTCTGAAGTTTAGGATGCTGACTTTCCCCCTGAACTAGTAAACGTAATTTTAAAAAGATGGTTGACCGCTTAAACAATCATCTTTCCTAGTAAAGCAGATCTAAGAACCTGTGCTATCAGCCATCCTGAATATGCCAGGGTGGTTGCCCTTGTACTGGGTTATAACAGCTCAGAACTGATAGTTTTGGAAATATATTTTTAGACTTTCTTTCCACTAAATTTATTATCTTATGTTTGACCAAATAGTCATATTCTATTAATTTTCTGCCCTCTAATACAGGCTGGTGGGTTCTTTCTTAAGTTTATCCAGAATTATCATTTTGTCACATGGACAGACTTCTTTCCATCTACAGGCTTAAAGATTTCACTGTGTATATGGTCTTCCAGATACTGTGCTAAAATGTGCTATCCAACCCATCCCAGCACCAGTTCTTCCATTTCTTCATTCTCAGATTTGCTCATTTATCCCAGCTTTTATGTCCTTACTCTATTCCAATTCTCTCTCCTTGTCTATAAAACATTCCTCCAGGATAGGAGAGAAGTATCTGGTTGGCTTGGAAAATAAAAAAGGTCATGAGCTAAAGGAAAGAAAAAAGGAAAAATGGGAAAAGTTGGTGCCTAGGGTTGTATGGAGCCAGTACCTGATTTTCATGACTCTTTTCTATTTTTGTGTTTCTCTTCACTCCCATTCAGATGCAGAACATTCTGTTTTTGACCTGATCTTGAGCTGAAGTAGTTTATGAATACCTCCTGCTCTGCTGGGTCCCCAAATGAGGTGGGGACCTGAGGAGCATGAGGCAAGGCATCTCCTGCCCTTGAGGAGGAGGCTGGCTGGCTGACTGGTTTGGGAGATGGAGCCTAAGTACCACAAAGAATTAGAGACTGAAAGCAACATGATATGTAATCAAGGACTATATTATATGATTTGGGTGTTCTAGGAATCTAAAAAAAAAGGGAGAGATGAAGCAGAAAAAAGGAAAATCTTCAGTGAAACATTTTTAAAATGCACAGAAGAGAGCCTGAGAAAGTTCAGAAGGGAACCCAAACAAGGCATCATTGCTACTATCATCCAAAATTTAATACATACTTTTCTAAAAAGCAAGCTATACGTTAGTAGGTATTGGATCCACTGTTATAAAATTCTGTTCTTCTTTGGGTATTAAAATCTTCATGTGTGTTAAGTTCATAATTTAAAAAGAAAGGGAGAGATCATTATGAATTGGAGTTGTCATTGAAAGATCCCAAGAGGAGAGAGAAAAATCAAATTGGACCTTGAGGGATAGCTAGGTGTTGGAGAGTGAGGGAAGAGGAAAAAAGGCATTCTGGGCAGAGTGTAAAGAGAAGCACAGAGGTGAAAATTAACATGGAGGGTGTGGAGGACCAAAAGGAAAACAATATGATTTAAAGCACAGGGCTCTTGTACAGAGTGTCATGAGAAATGTGATTGGGTCAGGAAGGCCAGGGTGCCATTGTGGAGTGACTGGTTTGTAATCAGAAGTGTTGTGTTACCTGGTCTTGACCATGATGGCTTTATTTACTGATGTGGGATAACATTTTACTGCATTTGGAACTGCATATGCTTAGTTTCATATTTACTATATGATGTCACTGATCTAATCTCATGTATTACAAAATGAAAATACAGAGGAGGAACTAAAGGAAGGAATTTCTTGGAGGGTGGACCACATCTGAAGCCTAATGTATATGTCAGTAGTTTGAAAAAAAGACTGTTATGTTATAAAATGGCAAGACAGTAACAGTTTATTCTCAAGATTAATTTTCTCCTAGGAGTTTTATGCCTTAGACTAAAAACACTTTTGGATAGAAACCTTCAGCATTTGATCAAAGAAAAAGAATAGCTTGACTTCACAATGTTTTGGTACCTTACATAAGAGGAAATATGCTAATATCAAAAATTAGTGAAGTTTTTTTTAGAGGTTATAGAATATTTTAGGACCCTTAATTATATCTTTTAATTGGCAAATCTAATGGCCTTTTCTCAGTCTTTATCCTTCTTGACCTGTCTGTAGCTTTTGACCCTTGTCAAGTACCCTTTTCTTGTTGATATTCTCTTCTCTCTACGTTTTCATGATCTCTCTGGTTTCTCCTACTATTTATACATCTGACTGTTTCTCTTCAGTCTCTTTTGCTTGGCCCTCATCCAGGTCATGTCCACTAATAGGGCTCCCAAGGTTCTATCCTTGCCCCTCTTCTCTTCTCACTCTATACTCTTTCACTTGTAAATCTTTATCAGCTGCCATGGATTCAATTATAATTTCTATGGTGATGATTCCCAGATCTACTTATCTCGTTCTAACCTCTTTCCTGACCTGTAGTTTCCATTCTCTGTCTATTGGGCATCTCAAACTAAATGTCCCATAGATATCTTAAACTCAGTGTGTCCAAACTGAACTCATTATCTTCCCATCCTTCTTCCTTACTTTCTTACTACTGTCAAGTACACCACTATCTTCCTAGTCATCCAGGCTCACAACCTGGGTGTCATCCTATACTCTTCATTCTCCCTCTTAAAGCCCCTACATATTCAGTCAAGTTGCCAAATACTGTCAGTTCCACCATCAAAGTATCTTTCATATATGCCCCTTCTGTCCTCTGACACTGCCACCACCCTGGTGAAAGCCCTCATCACCATACTCCTAGACTATTACAAGAGTCTTTTAATTGGGCTCTGTGCTTCAAATATCTGTTCACAGCAATCCATCCTTCTTTCATTTGTCCAGTTGATCTTCCTAAAGCCCAGTTCTGATCTCATTCAATAAAATCAAGTGGCTCCCAGTTACCTGTTACTTCCAGGATCAAATACAGAATGCCATTTGGTGTTTAAAACCCTTTATAACCTGGTCCCTCCCTGCCTTTTCTGTATTCTGACATCTTACAACATGTCCCCCATCTATTTGGCAATCCAATGACACTGGCCTCCTGGCTGTTTAGAAAATGAGTCAGCTTTATCAAGGTACTATAGTATATCATGAAAGAGGCAGACAAGGAGGATGGAAACAGATCAGGGCCTGCTGAGGTCCTTGGGGAAAGGGGCTATTTACTATTTATAAATAGTGTAGTCCAGAGGATTTTGCTAGGGTTCTTATCTGGGTCAAGTAGGACCAGACATTGCAGGGAGGAAGCAGAGAGCTTAAACCTGGTGTGCAGGTTAAAGTCCAAGGATTAATGCTGATTCACTTTGGAAGTGGGTGGGAACCTGGAGAATTGGCAGCTAGTTGATGGTCAAACTCCCCACCCCCACCAGGGCCCTGGCCTGCTTTCTTCATTTAGTTGTATAGGGAGGCCATTGACACAGAGCTGCAGGAATAAGTGGCTCAGAGGGTCAGTGACTTATCCATAGTCACATAGTAAGTGTCAGAGCCAGGATTTAAACCTAGGTCTGTGAGATTTCTCCAAGCCTTATATTCCTCATCTTTAAAATGAGTGATTATTCTGAGTAGATGTTACCCATTTCCATTGAATCCAGCAGGCTTTCCTTCTGTTTATGCAAGGCATCCATAGATGCTAGATACTGGGGGGGGGGGGGGAGGGGGGAAGGAGAGGAAAGAAAAAGTGATCCCTGGGCTGAGGGAGTTTGCATTCTAGTGGGGGAATACAGGATGTTGGTAGATGAGTAAATACAAGATAATCTGAGGTGGGAGAGCACTAATAAGTAGAGGAGGATCAGCTGGAAAAGTAATTCTGGGATCTTGGGGTTTGGGGTCTTTTGCTTTCTGGTTATGAGCTGCTACTTGCTTCAGTGCTCTTAACATGCCCCTAGCAGACCTCCCCAGTTACATTCAGCTGACTATAGTGTGCTGTGGTTTCCCAAATAAGATGGCCAAGCTTATTAGGATGCTCTGTAAATTAAGAATATGCGAGTCTCCTAATAGCATAGTGTGTGGGATTTCATATAAATGAATCTATTGTGGATATAATGGATGTGACATTCATTTGATCATCCAGGCATCTTTTTCTCCCTCTCACTTCCTTGTTTTTGGTGGTATCCTGAATCTCTGAGTTTATCCTGAATTCTGTATAGGTGAGGTGTCTGTATTATAGTTTCTTTTATTCTGTCTATCCTACTGTGAGGTACTGGGCCTTTTTATCAGCTTGTGTGGCCACATGTATGTGTTGTTCTCCGTTAGTAGTTTCATGTTATTATAAAATGTTTGTGTGATACGCTCAACCTAGTTTACTAAATGTTTTGTTTTCCTTTCAGGTGCAAAATGATCTGTCTTTGGGAAGTATGGGGATCCGGTGTTCTCAAAATGAGGTAAGCCGCCTAAAGGCAAAGGAAGAATAAGTTAATTGCTGTGCTCTGAATTGGCACATCCCCTACAAAAAACATCATGCAGGTCTGTAGTGATTAATGAGTGAATTGAGTGTGGTAGGCTCTCGGGGGAATCCCTTTCAGTTTTATTTGCTACCACGTGTCTCACCAGCCCCATTCATGATTAAAGTTTAATTTTGAAGAATAAAATAAAATTTCTATTCTTGGAAACAGTCATGGGAACATTTTCAGAGTACTGTTATTTGTAGACAGTTCTCTGAACAGAATGAGAATAGTACACAAATGGTTGACATTTTGAAGATCTTGTTATCCATAAATGATTCAATATGTTGTTTCCCTATAGAATGTGCATCTGTTCAGTTTCATCTTTCTTTTCCTAATCCTGTTGTATGATGAAATCCTTTATCAGAGGTTTGCTAAATCTATATGCATATATATATGTGTGTTGGATGTGAGGGAGAAGACGGCTCTCATTTCAGTTGGTCTTGATACACTGTCTAGTTTGAAATATTTTTACAGTTTTCATACTGTTTACAACAAAAGTCAAAGTAATGCTAAAGTAAGACTTTATTTCTTAACATAGAGATTTAAAGTCTGTATGGCAGATGTTCATCTCTCAGGATAGCTTCATCTTCCCTTTTGGCACAATGCAGCAATGATACCAAAGCTGGCTAAGACAGTGGCACTGTATGATTGTGGTCCTATTAGGTAAATCATTATATTTAGTTTTGTTTCAGTTTCTTGAATTTCATCTTCCTTCTATTAGATTAAAGAGGACTCCCCTGCCATCTCACCTACTGCAAATAGCCCAGCTCCATTTGGCCTGAAACCTCGGTCAGGTAAGTTAAAATGGAAGGGGAAAAAAATCTCCCTATGAAACACAAACTGAATTAGTCTTCACACAGACATGTTGAGAACTCAGCTGTTTCCCTTCAGAACTGGAAACCTGTGCATTTTAGTCACTAATCCCCTCATCAGTGAGAGAGGCGCATCATCTCAGTATTCAGATCCTGATCAAATTTGATGATTGCGGGTTTCAGACCATTGTATTTTTTGTGAATCAGCATTTGTTTGGTTATTGCCCACCTTTGAATGACACAGAAAATAAAATAAATAAATAACCTGCAAGGATATTTACCATAAGAAGAGACCCACTAGCAATAACCTAACATATGGAAGGAAATGCAGTCCTTTCTCTTCTCTTAGGGACTCATAGTGAACTCAAAGTTGAAATGTCAAGATGTAGGCAGATAGAATAGAAGAAAGTCTTTAACTGAAGCATTCTTCTACTTCTTTAATATATTTGTTGGATGCTAAATATTTATTTTTAGGGCTTATTTGGTAGTTTAGGGCACCACAGCTAATTGATTTTCAGTAAATATTTATATGACATAAACAAAAGAAAAATGTAACAGTGCCATAGTTATTTGCACCATGACAGCTCCCTCATTATACAACTCTGCATGACAAAGATCTATTTTGGACTACTTCCAGTGGCCCTTTTACTGGAACTTCTGGAAGGGGAGCTCGTTATAGCACAGTCATACAGCCCAGACAGAAATGTCTTTTGTCTTTAAGAAAATGATTGTATGGAGCTTCCATTAGGCAGTGCTAGCGCTTTGTTTAATACCAGAGTAGTAGCATGAATAAATTACAACTGTATGCAAGAGAAATGATCTCCTCACATAAGTAGACCTGCCTGTAGAAAGCTAATGCTGTTAGTTCCTCCGTTCATCTAAATTTCCAAAATTACGTCCTCCTTTTTGATCTCAAAATGTCACTAATATTTTTGTTTCCTTGGACGTTAGAACAAAACCACTCACTACTACTGCTTTTAACCAAGTACCGCTTAACAACTGACAGAAGCTTGTCTCTCACTTAATATCTGGCATTTTAGAGACCACAGAAATAATTTGCTTTTTTAAAGAACAGTACCCATAGAAAACGAGCAAAGATAGTTTTTAAAAGAAAATTTATTTTGCAGAAAGTGATTTACATTTTTTGGACACAAAAATCCCTTCATTCTGGGGCAGGTTGAATGATGGGTAGCAGATGGCTAAGTGTAATGGATGCATATGTGCCCTGTAAAGCAAAGCTATTTTATAAAACTTAGATTTGCCAAGAATTTCTTGGGTGTTTTATAGATATGAAAATTGTGTGTGTGTGTGTGTGTGTGTGTATACAGAACAATGTGTGTGTGTGCATATATATATATGTATATGTATATATATATATATATATATATATATACATATATATATATATATATATATATATATATATGACTATCTGATAGTTCAGGTGGTTAAAGCATCATGTTATTGAGGCTGAGGACACAAATTTGAAAGCCATGCGGGTCTACTTCCATGGACATAGACTATATCTCTCTCTCAGCCCCAGCCAGCTGTTTTGCAGATATGTGTCCGTAGTTGCTAGGAGGGCTAGGTGTGAAGGTATCAGTGGATGAATGAAAACCTAGTCCCACCAGTGAAAAAAACAATGCAGATCTTGTGGCCTGTTGTTGATGAATCAATAGTTATTCTCTGTATTTGAAGGATAATACATTATACAGTACCCATTCCTTTACAATAGACTCTTTCTATTTTGTGTCTTGTCTGCTTTATTGTCTTAACTAACTTGTTGTCTATCAGATTGCTTTTTAAATTATTTAATTTAAAATACTCTTTAAAATACTCACTTAAGGAATTTAATCAGGCCTAAAATTTTAAGCCTACTATCCATTTCAAGTTCTTTGTAGTGGTGAAACATGAATAAGACATTTATTTATCTGAAATATGACATATGGACACAACAGTTTTCCCATGGATTTTGGAACCTCTCCCTATTCTAGAATGTATAATAGTTAACTCAGAAAGCATGGGAATTGTTGAAAAATCATGCATTTAATTACTGTACTTATAAACACTGCCATGCGGAGGAGTACCAGGTGACACATCTGAATCTTACATACTGGATTTTTTCAGCATTTTTAATCTTAAAAAATTACACCAGGTGTTTTCTCATTTTTTGCAAGGTATTACATAATCTGAAAGGGAATATGAATTAAAATTTGGTGCACCTATCTTTGGATTATATGTAGATTTTTGTTGCTTAATTAAACCATTTTATTTTATTAAGATTGCCCATAGACTTTAGACGGTTTCTCAGACACTAAAGCACTGTTAAGAATCAATGAATTTGAATAGCACTTGGAGTCTTCTTTTGATTTGACTGTGTTTCCTCCAAGATATTTTTCTTTACATCTCGTGTATGTTTTTTAAAGATAATTTTTAGCGGGGTGGCTAGGTGGTACAGTGAATAAAGTATTGGCCCTGGAGTCAGGAGGACCTGAGTTCAGATGTGGCCTCAGACACTTAACACTTACTAACCACATGACCTTGGGCAAGTCACTTAACCCCAGTTGCCCTGGCTTCTTCCCTCCAAAAAGTAAAAGAAAAAAAAGAAAATTTTAACCAAATAAATTTTCACTAAGACTGTACCACTTTTTTTGATCCCCCACTTTCCCATGACCCATAAAATAAAGACTTGGAATGATATTTGCTTATCACATTAATCTAGTATGTAGGTGAATAAGGTACAGATTATTTTCAGTTGCCAAATGATTGACTGACAAATACTTGAATTTCAAGATTCTCTTGTTTTGAAGAAGTGAAATAACACATTACCTTGTAGAATTTTCATGTACAACTAATACTATAAGTAAATAGTTTTTGGTTGTTTTTTTTTTTAAATAATCACATCTACCCAGGTACTATAACATATAACTGGTTTTTGTGGGCCTCATGTTCTCTCTTTTGCAAGCATCAGTTATTTGGGAGGATTTCTGATAAATGGCTCGTTTGCATATAATCTATGGGTACTCTTTCTTGCAACTTGCTCTTGATGAAGATAACTGCTCTAAAGCTGTACATTTGTGGTAATGTTAACAATGTTAACTGCATGTAAAAATCTCGGGTAATTACTAACACTCAATTTTTATTCATTCTTTTTATTTCATGTACCATCTTTCATCTTTCTCCTCCAATATGATACATTTTAATTAATCTCATATAAATTAAACCCTTTTCATTTCCATGCATTCCTAATGTCATTTATGAAATGCTGCTGCCCCTTTGGTTTTCTCCTGGTCCCTGTGCAACTATATGTGGACCAATTCTCTCACTCCTCTCCTGCAGACCCATCCCTCACTCTTCCTCCTATCTCCTTCAACAAACTTACACAGGCACAAACATGGGACAACTATAGCTACAATATTCCATCAGAAGGAGACAGTGACAATGGTAGGTGGTTTTGTACATATTTGTTCAATTGTACAATAACATGCTAGTGAACATACCGAATATTTAACTTAGGCCTCATGACAGCTAAAAATGCAGAACATTCAGGTGCATGCTTATGAAAAGAAAAAAATGTGTACTTTAAGAAGCAATCAAAAAGAAGTGCATGTTAAATGTTCTATAGCATGTTTTGGAACTCAGTTTAATTAAGTAAAAATCCTAGTCTTGTTGTAAACAGCAATAACCTACCAGAATAATCTCACCTCCAGTATTTTCCTAATCATCTTAAAATTTAAAAGGATCTTGGATATTTGTGATCTAAAAGAGACCTGAGTGCCTTTAAACCTCTGCATTCCCTACATGTAAAGTAGGGGATTTTTGAGGCCAATTCAACTTTTTCCATTCAACAAATATTTAACTTCCTTTCTTGTGTTAGATATTAAGGAAAACATATTTTTTTTCTTTGTTAAGTTATATTTTATTTTCAGTTCCAAATTCTTTCCCTATACCATTTTGCTTCCTACCCACTGAGAAAGCAAGAAAAATAGAACCCATTACAAATATGTTTAGTCATGCAAAACAAATTCTCACATTATCCATGTTTGGGGGGGGGGGGGTAGGAGCAAGAAAAAGAAGGAAACAAAAAAGATGCTTCAGTCTATACTCTGAATTCCTCAATTCTCTATCTGGAACTGGATAGTATATTTCATCATAAATCCTTGAAATTGTGGTTGGTCATTGTGTTCATCAGAATTATTAAGTCTTTCAGAGTTTATCTTTGCAATATTGCTGTTACTGTACAAATTGTTCAACTGATTCTGCTTACTTCACTCTGTATAAGTCCATGTGGGTCTTCTCGGATTTTTCTGAAACCATCCCCATCATCTTACAGTGCAATAGATTCCATCATATTAATATACCATAATTTGTGTAGTCAATACCCAGTTGATGAGCATCCTCTCCATTTTCAGTTCTTTGTCACCACAAAGAGCTGCTATAAATATTTATGTACATATGGATCATCTTCCTCTTTCTTTGATCTCTGGAGTATAGACCAAGGAGCAGAATTGTTGGGTCAGAGGGTATGTACAGTTTAATAACTTATTGCATGTAGTTCCAAATTGATTTCCAGAGTAGTTCACAGCTCCATTAGTATACTTATTTTCGCACATCTTCTTCAGCATTTGTCAGTTTCCTTTTTCTGTCATCTTAGCTAATATGATGCCTAGAAGGAGGTACCCCAGAGTTGTTTTAATTTTCATTTCTCCATTTATTAGTGATTTAAAGCATTTTTTTTCATATGGCTATTAATAGCTTGGATTTCCTCCTCTGAAAACTGCCTATTCATATATCCTTTGACTGTTCATCAGTTGAGGAAGTCAATTTAATTGTGTGTCAATTAGCCTCCTTGGAAGACCCAAGTACTAGATTCATTTCTAGGATTCCATGATTCTGTGTAGTTTATCTTCACAAAGGACAGTGATCATGAATAAAATGGATTATCTATATATTTTGATTCTACATATCTAGAAATGATATGATGACATTGAATTGGTATGAAGTTAATTCTCCCTTGTCAAGAATACAGACTTGCCAGCTAATGTTAATATGGGCATCTCTTATTTTGATACCTGTTGAATGTCAGAGGCAAGGAGTAGGAAGGAAATCAGTTGCATCAATGTGCAAGTACTATTCATACCTCAATTTCTTTTAGAGTTAGCTGGTGATTAAGATAAGAAAGCGTAAAGATTTTTAAACCTATGTTAAATGACAAAGAGGATACAATTTGCTTGGGGATGAGAAGAGTGAGATTATATATAATCACACTGCAAACACAAAGGGAAGATCAGTTTTCTTTTCCTTTTTTTTGGGGGGGGGGGTGAAGATAAGTTTTCCAACAGGATATATTTCTCCCTGTGTAAGTAAATCTTCTTGAATACATAGAAATTTTAAGCCATTAACTGTTAACTTCTCACCAGATTTTGGTTTAATATGATGTATTAATCCCATATGTGGAAGAGTGAGCTGACTTTTGTGGGAGAAGAGGGAAGGTTTGGTTCCATTCAAAGGAATTTTAAAATCCCACAATAAAAACCACAATTGAAGTCATTCCACTAAAACCTGACAAATGCAAAACTCCTATCTCCAGTAGGGACAATTGTAAAGGGTTAGCTGGAAACTTTCTTGTTAATTCCTTACTTTAAAAGAGGGCTTAAAATTGAGGTGTTCAGAAAGCAGAACAATTTAACTAAAAATCTGGCGTTGATTAAAGGAATAAGAAATTAGAGAAGTAAAGGTGACATAGTACTAGATTCAGATTTCTTGTATTTCAGAGTTGGAAAGCATTTTTCAAATCATCTAATACAACTCCATCTTTTCAGAAATGAGGAAACCGAGGCCCAAGCAATTTGCCTTAGGTCACATGATAACTGAATCAAGATTAGAAACTAGGTCTCCAGATTCACCAATGTGCTTTCAGGAAATAGTCAAGAAATCTTAATTTCCTACTGTACACAGAGCCCTGTACCACATTGTTTCACTTTTTCATTAAACCCAGCAGAATTCTACTAAAAAAAAAAAAAGCAGTCTAAAATCCTTATCCAGAAAGAAAGCTTCTATAATAACTCATTTATCATGTCCAGTCACAAATCAGTTTTTTTTAAAAAGAGGCATATATGGACATCCCAATGTGCCCAGTGATAATAATGAAGTATTATTCTTAAATTATTCATATAGCAACATCAACAGTGTGATGTTTTATTAGGTTACATTTTACCACTTTTGCCATTCATTTATAAAATGCCTTACAGAAGGGATTCCTTTGTGTTCTAATATGTCCTTGCCAAATATTTGAACTGATGTCCACATGAATCTTGATGTCAGTATTCATCTCAAGGGCTATATTTTGCCCTGTGATATGTTTATATGTTTTCCTGTTATCTTTTAGATAAATAGCTACCTCATATATTCACAAGCACAAGGACCAGTTTGGTTTCTACTGATAGGTCTACTATAGGGTTAGCAAACCACCAACTCGGTTATTCCCTAATGAGATATGAGCATTGGGAAAGTCCAGTTATTGTCAACATCTGTTGTTACTTTGAAATGAGAGCAAAGCAACTTGCAATTTGCTAGATGAATCTTCTCTGCTGATATCTTCCTCCTTTATCCACTGTCTAACCAGTAGCTATCAGTTACTCAAACATACCTAACTTGATATGTCATTATCAACTCAGCTTAGCATGAAAATAAACTTTTCTTTCGTTTTTATTCTTCACACCTTTGTCCTTCTTACCAGTATTGCCAGTTCCGTAATCTCTTGCCCTTTCTTGTTTTAACTCTAAATCCTCCTTTGCATTCATGCTTCTCTTTCAAAAATCTTTAATTCAGATGAACAAATTCAGTTCAGTAAATGCTATGCGAAAGATATTATGCCAGTCATTGGAGATATAAAGATAAAAAAAATATGGGCCCTGCCTTTCAGGAACTGATAGCCCAATGGGGAATACAACATGCAATATGTAATAAAAATGCTTCAAAGTAGAATGTAGTTGGAGCAAAAGAAAAATTAAGATACTGCTATAAGAAAATTGAAGTAGAAGAGAGTAGTTTCATAGAATGTTTCATGGAAAAGGAGCCTCCTCAAGTGGGCCTTTTGAAAACAAGATTTCAGTAGGTATAGTTTGGAGAGCTGTGGGCTTCAGGTGTGGGAGTCATTCTGAGCTAATATATGGAGGTGAGAGAGGTTAGGTGAAATCAGAGAACTCACAAGAGAAGCCAAATTGGCTCTAAGGGAAAGTTCTGAGAAGAAGAGGAATGGTAGGAAAAAAAGATTGGAAAGATTAATTGGGGTCAGATTGTAGAAGGAATTAAATTCTAGGATAAGTGGTCTGTACTTTATCCTATAGCCCCTGAAAGTGTTTGAGAGGAATGGTGACCTGCCAAATTTGTGAATTAGGAAGATGAAGTTAGTAGCTGAGTCGAGTGAATTGGAGAGAGGAAAGACTGGAAGCAAAGAGACCAGTTGAGAGGCTTTTGTTTTAGTCTAAGCAAGAGGGATGAGTGCCTGAACCTGGATGAAAGCAAGTATCCAAAATTAGGAATTTTATGCATCTGCTCTGATCATAACTTTCTGGAACATCTTCAGCTATTAATTCAACAAAGAGTATGATTTCCTTGGTTTCACTTTTTTCATTATTGTTTTAAACTCCAGTATTTCTAAAACTTATTCTCCAAAAGTGTAAGTCGTTGATCCACAGGAAGAATTTTTTTTAGCAGCTCTGGCTAGATTGCTACAAGAATTTAAATTTACACAATTTTTGAAGCTGCTTCCTATGGGAGATGATGAGAGGAAGTGAATGAGGGGACATATTAGAGGAGGAGCTATGCCTTGGAAAGAGCAATCCTTCACTTTTTCTTTGGAGCATCCTAAGGCCTAAACTTTTTACCCAGCTCCTTGAGGTTCTCACCATTTTGTGGCTTTCCTTTTGTGCATCATTTTCAGGAACAAAACACCTTCCTGTCCTTTAGAATCATTCTTCTCTGTCTTGCAAGTTTTGAAGTTCCTTATTTAAGTGATTATTTTTTGCTTAAGAGTGGCACAGTCTTGACTCATGTGCATTGTACTCATGCCAAGATATGAGTCTGAAGAACTTCAGTCCAGTAAGTAGCTGTTTCAGAAGTGTACATCAAAGTCTAAAAGAACCTTGGAACTCTATTTAGTTTAACCCGTGGCTAATTATGAATCCCTTTGACCATATCCTCAACAAGTAATTTTCCAGTTTTTTTTTCCTGAAAACCTTTCTTTGAAGAGGATTGTCCCTTCTAACACAACAGCCTACTGCCTTTTTTTTTTTTTTTTTTGGCAGACTCCAGTCCACTGATCCATATTTTCCCTTAGGACCCAATCAGAACAACCTTCTTGTCCTTCCTTTGGTAGCCAAGGTTCCCAGAGTCAGGAAGTTTGTTCATCTCCATCCCTCAATTAAATCTAGTGGTTAAAACCATTAAATGATATTTTTTTTTATAGCTACCCCTTCCTTAACACATAGAGAGATCTCATATTTGACCTTAAATTTAAAAAAAGAAAAACAACCAAGGCCTTTTCCGTCAGAGAGTACTTGATATCACAGAACAGGGTTTGATTTGGTCTTGTTTTTAAACAGAGGACATGGGGTTAAATCGTGAAATTCAGAACATGCTCTAATTCTTTGTATAATTACAACATGTTCATTCCAAAGAAATTAGATCTGAATTGAATCAGCATTTTTCAGATCAGCATTAAAAGGTTTAAATGATCTTTCCTTAAAAAAAAAAAAAAAAAGAATCAGGTGCTAAGCAGATTGAATGAATCCTCTGAGCACAGAGATATATGTATATGGCTGTGCCTGTAAAAACTGATACCTGGATGAGATAACTTTTACAATCCTTTGCTCAGTCTGTATCGTTAATCCTTTGGGGACAGTTATTAACTACTGCCTGTAGGCTGCTGATTTAACAGATGCATCTTTTTGGCCAATTGGTTTATAAGTACAAATAAATCTTTTCTGACTTAGGGATATTTAATGCAATTTATAGTATAACAACAAAATTATTCATTTTTATAACTTCTGTATGTCATTCAACTCATGCAGAGGCAACTTCAATTTGAACTGGTCAGACATCATTTGAAAGCCAGCAATTGTCTGTAAGTCTGCTACTGTCATTTGGTAGCTTCACATGATTCAATTGCAAAAAAGTCACTTAATCAGATTTACTTTAAGTACTTCCTGTGTGCCAGGGACCTTACTGGCTAGTAGAGATACAAAGAGAAAAATGAAGTAGGCCCCTACCCTCAAGGAGCGTCCATTCTGTGGGCGAGAAAGCATGTAACTATATAAGTAAGTATGAAAAACATACAAAATCATTACAAGGTGATTTGGGGAGAGGGGGCACTAGCAGCAGAGGGGTATCAGGAAAGATGTCCATCATATTTAAAATCATTCTTACACTTCAGTTAGTTTTATTACACTTTAAAGTGTTGGTAGTTGTTACTGGAGTAGTTTGCAGTTTCCTTCTCCAGCTCATTTTACAGATGAGGAAACTGAGGCAAAAAGGGTTAAGTGACTTGCCCAGGGTCACACAGCTAGTAAGTATCTGAGACTGGATTTGAACTCAGGTCTTCTTGACTCTCAGCCCAGCCCTCCATCCACTGCACTGCCTGGCTGCCAAAGTGTTAGTATGCTTTTCCCTAAGGGAAGGATCTTTCATAGTTGAGTTGTGCCTTGGATGAAGTAAAGAATTCCAAGGGACAAAGATGAAGAGGAAGTACATTCCGGGCATTGGGGGGTGGGGGGGAGGGAGTAGCCTGTGCAGGTTGGGGATAGAGAGATAAAAGCATGTCACCATACACAAAAAGACTATCTTCCCTCTGTACTTTGGGTATTCTCCAGGAGAGAGAAGGGGGGATGAGCTGTGTGCAAGGAACATCAGGAAGGTCATTTTGGCTGTTCTACATGAGGTACTTGGAAGAAAATAATGTATAACAAGGCTAGTAAAGTAGGTTGTAGTCCAGTTTGGAAGGGCTTTATATGCCAAACAGAGGCATTTATATTTTATCCTAGAGACACTAGAGATCTGCCGAGTTTACCGAGTACTTAGGGAAATCATGTTGGCAGTTGTGTAGAGGCTGGATCAGAGAGAGGAGAGACCCCAGGCAGGAAGAACAATTAGGAAGCTATTTCCAGGGGAGAGGTAATAAGGGTCTAAACTAAAGTGGTGGCCTTAATGTGAGATGAGAGTCAGCAACTGATTAAATGGGCAGGACATGAGAAGGAAGAATAAAAGATAATGTCAAGACCTGATGAACTTCTTAAAATGTGCAATGAATAGGGTTTACAGAGTCTCATTTTCTGAAGCTTTCAAGAAAATTTGGGGTCTTCATTTACCATTTAGTATAATTTGAAAGAAAAAGAGGAGATGGCAAACCACTCTGCTATCTTTGCCAAGAAAACTCCAAATGGGATCATAAAGAATTAGATATGACTGAAATAATTGAATTGTTCCTTTTGGGTTGAACAAGAGAGCAGGGTTCACTTAAGTTCCTTGATGCTGTTTGTGTAGTGTACAAATTCTCAATAAAAAATCTCTGGGAAATATTAAAATGTAATCTCTTGACTGATATCATCCTCCAGAAAAGCTGAGGAATTTACATTTAAACAGCATTGCTGCAGCTCTCTCTTGTGGCCACATTGAGTAATGCCTAACTTTTCAAACTTGGCCTTTGGATTTAAACTGGGTAAATTTCCTTTTCTAGTGAATGTGTTCAATTTAACATGTATTTTGTTTCCTTAAGGAAGAGTCTTCCTTTTGTTAGATAATTGTTCCGAGGCATACAACTAACCAGCTCATTTAAACTTCTATATCTCCTCGGCCAACATCTTATATTTCTTACTATTATTTGGATGAGTCAGTATTTGAAAGTTGGTTAAGTTCAGTGTACTTTTTGACATTTACAATGCAACATCTACCAAAAGAGTTTCCTGATTATTTTAAATATAGTTACAATAGAACATTAGTTAACCAGCACCAACAAGGGTAGGGAAGAGGGTATTTCTAATTTGTTTAGGATTAACGTACATTTCTATTTTTTCTTTCCGTCTCCTAGAATTTCTCAAAATCTGCATCAGTTTCCTCCTGCTCATCAATATCTTCTTTTCTTGCACTAGCCCAGCTTTTCTTCAGACTCTCCTTTCTTTCACTACTACTCTTTACCCCAATTTGCTGCTCTTGCAGGTTGTAGCATCTCTGGAGTTTGACTTCTCTAACTCCATGGTCATTTTAGTGACCAGTAACTGAATTTCTTTGATTTCTCTTTGACCCTTCATAGTTTTTACTTTTCTGCAACTTTTTGATTTGCCATAATCCTGGCTTTTTTAGCATTATGATTATTTAGGCACAAAATAATTGAGGGTTTTACTTAATTTACTTAATACCTTATTCAAAACATCCACAAACTTTCATATAACTAAATGCAATTTATATGTAATTGACTGAGCTAACTGCCCAAAACATCTTAAACATTTTTAAAGTAGTTGAATTATAAAGCATTGGTGACTATAAAAAATTGACTGAGGTTGGTATTAAAAATAAAGAAGCTATTTTCATCTTAAGCTTATTTCCTTAAGTAGAAGTATTTATTCATTTAAAAATGTTGCTGACTTCCTAATGAAGTTTGAATCAGTGTTTGGCTTATTTCTGAGATTTGCTGTGAACCTAGATGAGTTATTTGCTTCCCCACCCCCCTTTTCTTTATTCTTCACTATTATTGTTTACACGGGGCGATCCTATGTGAGAGAATAATTAAAATAAACTCTTACTTTCTACAGTTTCAAAAGTGTATATATATATATATATATATGTATAAAATTTCATTCATTACTCACAATAGCCCTCTGAGGTAGGTTGTATAAATATATTTCCTATCGATTAGCATACTAAAGTTCAGAAATACTGAAGGACTTAACCCTCCCTTGTGCAAGACTCAGGGGTTGAGTGGGTGCTGGAACAACTTGGATCTTCTGATTCCAGACTCATCATTCTTCACTGACATGGGTCACATGGTCAAGATTCTAAACTCCAAGGCAGAGACTCTTTCTCTGACAAAAGGGGGAATGCTGACATAAATGACTTAGAATTTATTGAGGGGAAGGGCAGCTAGGTGGTGCAGTGAATAGAGCACCAGCCCTGGAGTCAGGAGGACCTGAGTTCAAATCCAGCCTCAGACACTTTAACACTTACTAGCTATGTGACCTTGGGCAAGTCACTTAACCTCAGTTGTTTTGCCTTCCCCCCTTCCAAAAAAAAAAAGCACACACAAAAAAAGAAATCTTAATAAAAAAAGAATTTATTGAGGGGAGAGACACTGAGATGGGATAGGGTTGTCACCAAGAGAGTGGGTTGTTTGCTAGAATACTAAAGGAAAATTTAAATTTGCATGTTAGAACAGTGTAAGTCATGGCTACTTACCTAGCATAGACTCCACACTCTCCCTTTGGAAGCATTCCTTAATAAAGTGTTTCCATAAGATGGTACTTCTTCCCAATCCTGGTCTCCTCCCGTCGTATTTGAAACTGATTATCATATTGCAGTTAGGTCATCTCACTTTTGAAAGTGCAGGTATACTCTTCCCCAGAGGGAAGGAGCCTTCCATAGAGGCATCAACTCTCAAAAAGAAAGGATTCTTTCCCAATAAATTTTTTAAAAATACTGCATATTATCTCAAAGTTCTTAAGGTAGGGGTTCCAGCCAAAGAAAATATTAATTTGTGCTTATTTTTAAGTCTCTAAAAAACAAAGTCTATGTCTTTTTATTTAAAACAATTTATTGATCAAATACAAATGCAAATTCCAGCCATGCCAAAGTGAGAGGGGAAAAAAACAGCCAGGCGCCCAAGATGGGTTCCAGCAGTGACCCAAACCTTCGCCCCTTACTTCTAGGTCATTCTCACAAGACATACAGATTATTTGTGTATGCAAAACAACAGGACCTCATGTAGTCATCTCAGAGAGGCTCCAATCCATAGGGAAGAGATGATAGAAGAAAACCTGAACTTTCAAGATGTCCTCATCTTGCATTGTGTCTTTGATCATGAATAAAGAACTTTGTCTTGTTTGGCACCTGAAGACCCATTGAAAGCAATACGTAAAAATCCCTTCGTAAAGGATTTGTTTTCCTTCTGTTCCAGTGTTCTTGAGACCACAGAGGAATTTGGAATCCATAGATCCTCAGTTTACGATTAGGAGGAAGATGGAGCAAATGAGAGAAGAGAAAGAACTTGTGGAGCAGCTTCGGGAGGTATGGGAGAAGTTATTTTGAGGTGCTGATGTGGGGATCCAGAACTCTGGGCATTTCAGCAAGCAGTGGTGTGTTGTAACCTGTTTTTCTGTTGATGTAAAATGTTCCAAATCACAGGTGCTAAGATTGTAGGTTTAGAGCTGAACAAAATCTTAAAGGGCACTGGGTCCAGTCCCCCAATTTTGCAAATGTGGAACTTAGGCCCTGAAATGGTTAAGTGAAAGCAAAGACTTTGAGTGCAAACCACATGAAAATAAGAGGGGGAAAGAACAGTTGGAGTAGTGGCAAAGCTGGGTTCCAGCGGTGACCCAAACCTTTACCCTTACTCTAGGTCATTCTCACAAAAAGTATAGATTGTTCATGTATGTTAAAACAATGAGGAGTCTTACTGTCTTCTTAGAGAACCTCCAATCCATAGGGAGGAGGAGATAGAAGAAAACATGAACTTTCAAGATATAGATCAATATCAGAAAATTGTGAAAATATGAACTTATTTATACTGAACACTATTCAAACTTTTATCATCATTCACTTGAGCAATGATGTATTTACCAAATGACTAGAGTATATATAGCTAGATGCTTTATGGAATGCAATCCCATATATACATGAAAGTGTGGGTGTGTGTGTGTATGTGCATGTGACAAACTATAAAACAGCCAAATGATATGTCGCAAAAGATTAATTGTGGTATAGACAATGAGCACTTGGACTTAGGACAATTAGATGCTGCCAGGGTATCATTGAGGGGTAGGAGAATAAGTCACTTCATAGATGAGATGAGACTTAAGCTGGGCAAAGCTTCGAGGAAGCCTTTATATGGCTTGTTTAATAGCTCTGTTATCATTTATGTATCTTATTTTAAAATAAAAAGATACTGGATTTTATTTATTGTTTTAGCTTTTAAAGTTTTGAAAGAGATTTGAATAGGGAATGGGAGAATGTGGAAATCAGAAATCTTACATTCCAATATGAGCAAAAGCCTGGAGAAAGAAAGGTGCAGACCAAGGCTTCTTCATTGGAAAGGTGTCCAATTTCAGACCATCCTTGGGGGAATTTGGATAGCAGCTCTTCTCCTAATCCAAAAGATGCAAATTAGGATCTGTGAGAAGAGACCAAAGGAAGTGGGATCATTTTCACTGAATATTTAAAAAGCCAAATGAGCAGTATCTCAGTAATTATCTTCAAGAATAGAAAAGTTCATTAGACAGAGGCAATGACTGCCTTAAATCTAGCTTCACTGAGAATGGAAAAAGAGTTTGTAGGGATGAACTTGCTTAGATATTTACGTGTTTTCTTTTTTGTTTGTTTGTTTGGAGAGAGTCTGGGCCTCCTCTTGTGAGGAACTCCTAAAATAGCTCCAGATTCTCATCTGTCTGAAATGGCTTGTGTGGGCTTCAGTATGAGGGCAGAGGAAGGAACCACTTTCCACCTTTGATTCTCTAATCACTATGGTCTCAAACCAGATGAATGTAAGAACCTTTATTTTGTCAGAACTTTAAAGTTCTTTGAATTAAAGGTCAGGTAGGAATCTAAATTAAAGTGTGAGGTACTGGTGATGAGCACCATGTAGCATTCTGAGTTGGTCCCTTCAAACTAGAGCGTACAGTTAATAGTAAACCTATGGCTTGTTGATTGTTAAATCAAGATAAATTATTCCTTTGTCATATGAAGTTAGAAATTTAAGAGACTATTTTGACCCGTGACTCCCTGACTCTGTGAAGGGATGAAGTGTCCAGACACTGAATATATTAGGAAAGACTTATTAGGATGAACTGTTGCATCATGGTACATGGATGAGCTTAACCATGACCATGAACTGGTGGTTGATTAGGCTCTAGAATTTGAGAGGCAAATCTAAGTATTTTCTGCCTTTTGCAAAATGAGAGTTCTACCTACTTAAATGAACAAGAAATGATATCTGAGGTTTTAAAAACCTGATTTCTGAGCCAAAATGCAATCTGACAACCCTTTTGTTGGTTCCCTTTAGCTTTCTAGGGACCTAAGCCCACATACTGGGACCTGCTTACCTCTTTCACTTCATTGGTTCATTCCATTCATCTTGACAAACTTTGGAGGAAATATTAATGAAGATGCATTATTCTATCACTTCTTTTAGTTTGCATGTGCTGCAAAGGATTTTTTGATCCTGTACACGTTTTTCCTTTGAAATTAACCTGAGTAGGAATTATATTTTGGTTATTTTTTGCAGTTTTCAATGATTTGAATGTTTTATACCCTTTCCAGATAGAATCATGCTTTACATCAGAAAAAAATTTGCATAAACACTTACATACCTGGACTCTATATACTTTTCCCTTCAAACTCCTTAATGACATAATTTCTTTTTTTTTTTAATTTACTCATTTACTTTTAATTTACAAGATTCAGTTCCACAATCACTTGAGTTTCAGATTTTCTCCCC
>JAQQSV010000926.1:42571-85241 GCA_028646515.1 Pseudochirops corinnae | reverse complement strand
ATCTACATCCAACTGGGACTTAAGATACACAGGCACTAGGGTAGGGAGATCCATCCTGCCCTACCGTAAAGTCAGAGGGGTGATGGGGGAGGACATAGGAGAGAATAAAATGGGGGAGGGGTTATACAATGGGATGGCTGTTTTGGGGTGGTGGGTAGGGGAAAGATGGGGAGAAAATTTGTAACTCAGAATCTCGTGGAAATGAATGATGTAAACTAAAATAAATAAAAGTTTAAAAAAAGATTTGCAACACTAAAATATATATATATACATATGCATATATATATATATATATATATATTTTATCACTGAAAGGCTCCATGAAACTTCCATGCTTATGGAGCTATGCTTGTAAAAAATCTATAAAATAATGCTTCAATAAAAGTGATCATTCATCAAAAGATAATTATGCAGTGCCTACTATGTCAGGTAGCATAATCTACAATGTTTATAAAAAAGTGCAAGACTAAGCCCTCAAGAGATTAATAATCTATTAGGAAAGATTAGGCAGAAGTTCAATAAATATGCAAGAATTAACCATTCAATCAACAAGCATTTATTAAGTGTTTGCCAAGTCTCAAATTCAAGTCTTGAAATCTGGGGATTTATTTACAAAAATGAGTCAATCCTAGAATTCCCAAGGAGCTTCTATTCTCCTACAGATAGGGGAGAGAGGGAGATGGCACTCCAAGTTCAAATAGAAACACAAGGAATGTACTGAAAACTCCATAATGACAAATATACAATATCGAGGATGGTGGTAACTAACAACTTGGAATTCACTTCAGTAATAAGAAGGAGTGCTTTGCCTTTATTTTTTTGACTTTATGTATTTTAGATATAGAAAAACCTATGTAATTTAAAGTAAACTATAATTATAATAATATTAGATGAAATTTATATAATACCTCAAGGTTTGCAAAACACCTCATATACATTATCTCATCAGATCCTCACAATTAACTTCAAGGTAGGTCACATGTATTATTATCCCATTTTTCAGATGAGGAAATGCATTCAGAGCACATAAGGAACCTGCCATGCCACGTAGCCAATAATTACTATAGGCAAGATTTCAAACAGATGTTCCTAATTCCAAATCCAGCAATATTCTCACTATACTACCCTCATTCTACAGAAAGAAATTGATTTTATTTTTTTTTAATTCAGACAACAATTAGGATGAAGAAAAGTGACATAGGGAGAAAAAGAAAGAGAAGAAAGAGAAGGAAGAGGAGGAGGAGGAAAGAAAGAAGGAGGAGGAGGAGAAAGAGCAGGAGGAGGAGGAGGAGAAGGAGGAAGAGGAGGAGGAGGAGAAAAAAAGAAGAGAGAGAGGAAAAATCACTTATTAGTGATTGAAACCTTAGTTAAACCTGAAATTGTTTAACCTTAAGGATGACTGAATCTACTGTGGTCATGCCTTCATGCCCAAAGTAAACTGAAGAATTGAGGTAATTATTTGGGTAATTCAAAGGATGGGAAAATGTATTTGAGGAAGCAGGAATTTTTCTGGCTGCGTTTGCACAGGTCTTCTGTCTTCATTGATTTAACCCATCAAATAATTGCTTGGATGAGGCCAAAATTACCTGGTAAATTCTTAATAGCAACTACTCTTGCTGAGTAGCTTGGAAAAAAAAAAAGTGGTTTCACCACCTTTGTTTTCTCAAAAGATTAACTGTCAATTAGATGCCTACTAACCAGAATAAAAAGTGGATTGGGGGCATTAGCACTTGCCTTATCTAATGGGAGAGCCTGCTGAGTACTCAGTGGTTCTTTCCAAGAAGAGGAAGGTGTCAAAATATTTGTTGGCTAATGCTTTGGCTCACCATTCACTTAGGTTCATCTTGAATTCCACAGTTAGTTTAGAGAAGACCTATGGACTGCTTAATTTGCTAAGAAAACATTAATAAATAGCTTCTAATTGACTTCATGCAAAGGTAACAGATTTAGTAGAGGGGGGCATCAGTAGTAGGTGGTCAGTGTTAGATTAGAATTTGAAACTCCTAAGGGTATCCTCTGTACAAGTATCCTCTAAATGGAATTCAAATGTGAAAGCTATATTACAAGTGCCAAACCAAACTAGGCAAAAACTAATGTTTTTTACCAATTAATTACATTGTGTTTGAAAGCACAAGCAGATCCTAACATGACCCATATTTTTCTTGGCCAGGACTGTATTTAGTAAACAAAATTTAATTTCTATCAATTTGGAGTCTTGCTTCCTAGCTGAGTTCTAAATGGACTGGAACAGAGAGGAAGCACACTGGTTTTGTTTGTGATGTTATAATTATTCTGCAAAATATTTTTTACATTTTCTACTATTTCTCTCACCTTTTATTTTCTCATACTTTCTGTATATACGAATGTCAAAAGAAAAATCTCCCTTAAAGTGGACACCATAGTATCATTTAAGTTAAATTCTGAGCTCTCCCTTCCCCCCCATAGGAGAGGTCTGTATCCATCCATTTTAAAGGACAAAAAAAAAAGCAAGCTAAGGGCCAGAAAAGGTGGTGCTGAAAACCAAACTGTGTGCTCATGAAAGAAAAGTTAGTGCCATTCATGGGAGAAGGGATTGTTTTACTTCTGTCTTTGTACCCTCAATGCTTAGCACAACACCTGGGACATAGAAGGCATTTTTGATAAATTATTTTGACTAAATAAGTAATGCCAGTAGAATGTAAGTTCCTTGAGGACAGCAGCTGCCTCATTTTTATCTTAGTATATCTGTAGTACCTAGTATAGAACTAATCATATAATTAGACTTAATACATGCCTATTGATTTGTTGGGTTATATGTTCTAGGAAAAGGGGAAGGGTTGTAGTCTTTTCAGGGAACATGTAAACCCCTGAATAGTGAAAGTATAGCACAGTTCTAATTGGATAATTAACAGCATGAGACAGTTAGGTTGCCCAGTGGATAGAATGCAAGACCTAGAGTCAGAAAGACTCATCATCCTGAGTTCAAATCTAGCCTCAGACACTCACTAGCTGTGTGACCCTGGGCAAGTCACTTAACCCTGTTTGCCTCAGTTTCCTCATATGTAAAATGAGTTGGAGAAGGAAATGACAAACCATTCCAGTATCTTTGACAAGAAAATGCCAAATTGGGTCACAAAGAGTCAAACATGATTGAAAAATAACTGAACAACAACTGGTAACACATGAACATCTTGCTCTACACTGTGGAATAGATCCAAGGATCATAAATTCAATTGTACTGGACTTTTGTAATTCAACTCCCTTCATTTTACAGATGAGAAAACTGAGGCCCAGAGAGATAAAAATGATAGGGCCATTAGTGGCAAAGGTAAGATCTGAACCTGTGTTCTCTAGCACCTGCTACACATTGCTCTTTCCACTGCATTTCATGAGTGAAACAACTGATTAAAACTGAAAATGTGATTAAATATCTTACTCAATTTCCTGTAAACTGAATTCCTAGTCATAATCCTAATATCACTTTCAATATTTTAAAAATATTTTATTTCATTAATATGGGCATTCCCCACACCAAGGATAGAGAACCTGTAGCCTTGAGGCCATTTGGCTTCACTCCAAGGGCTGCACTTGATGACCTAAAGGGCCACATGTGGCCTTGAAGCTGCAGGTTCCCTACTCCTGAGCTAGATAACATAAGTATCATTTTATAGGTGAACTAGCTCAAATTTATAGTAGAGACACTGAATGACATGCTCATAGCTACACATCTAATGAATGGGAGACATAGGAACTGAACTCTTATTTTCTTACTCAACTTATAGGCATAGTTTATGCATAGATACATGTCTGTATGCAGATTTTACACATATACATTTGTGTTCATATAGATGCAGAATGCATCGGAATATATATGTGTGCACATATATGGAAATGTATAGGAAAATATATCCATGCCTAGACATAGATGATAGAATTATAGATATATCTTTGCCAAATGGTCAACTCCAACAACAAAAAAAGTCAATTATTTTGCTTTCTGATAAGCTGAAATGAGTGTTTTTAAAGTGATATGGACATATAACCCTTCTCCCCAAAGGGATATTCAAGAAGAATAGTCACAAGTCTCTGCTTCTCACTTCTCACTTCTTATCTTCCACCTCTAAGAGAAAAATCAAGGCTTCTGAAAAAAGTAACTTACCTGCCTTTGAAAAAGTAAGAGTATTCCCATCAAGATCAGAATTATAAAGACAAGGTAAGAAGTTACCTAGGGAAGTCTTATCATTGCACATTGTACCAAAGCATAATTGAAGTTTTCTAATGCAAACCAATTTTCCTTTCTGTAGTATCTCATAGTACTCCAGAGAAAGTAAAACAGAGTATATGATATTATAATTCAAGAAGAATTAATTTTTAAACATTTTCTGTTACACAAATGACTTGTCTTGACACTAATATTTTTTAGATCCCAAACTAGGCTAATGTATTCATGTTGTTGTTACTCCTAATGAGTTTATAAGTCAACTTAACAAGCATGTTTTAAGTACCTACTATGTGTCAGGCCCCGTACTTAGTTCTGAGAACACAAAATGAGGGCAAAATATCTCTGTCTTCAAGGAGTTTATAAGGTCTCAAATTCAGAGGAAGTGGTCTTCCATCATTACTGGTTTTTTTCTTCAAAGAGAGAAAAAGAAATGGAAGAAAAAATTTTCTTCCCTAGCTAGTGACAGGACCTGAACATTTCTTCCTGACAACATTTCTAGTGTGCCTTACTTCCTTCTGAACAAATAAATAAAAAAAATGAATGAACGGACATTTTCATAAGAAATATACATTTATATGTATACATATCCATATATGTGTATCTATATATGTATTGTACATATGTGTGTATGTATGTATATATATATATATGAATATGTATGAGAGAGAGAGAGAGAGAGAGAGAGAGAGAGAGAGAGAAAGAGAGGAAGAGAGAAAGAGAGTGAGAGGGGAGAACTGGACTTTTACTTAGTTTCCTGTTAACAAACTGAAGAGGTCAAATAATTGTAAATAATTTACAGTGACTCAGTGAACTTAGAAATATAGGCTCATGAATGAATGAATGAATGAATGAATGAGTGAATGAATGAATGAAAAACCATTCATTAAACCGTGCTCTGCACCAAGCACTGTGCTAAGTTTCATGCTCATTATGCCTGAACTGATTGTTTTATGAACAGTTTCGAGGCTGTTGTTTTTCATTTCCATACTGTCCTCTGCTATGTTTTTATTTTAAAAAAACGTCTTATGAATCAAGTTAATTTGAAATAAAGAATATTTAAAAAAGGAAGTTGAACTATGGAATTATATAGCATTTACACATGCATGAAAGTTAGTAGACATATACATACATATATGTGTGTGCATTTATATATTTTATATGCATATATAATAAAAATCTGTTTTTATATATACATCTGTTTATGTGTATGTATATGTACATATTTTATATCTTTTTACGTTTTTTCCTGTGTGGATTGCTAAAACAGTGTTTTTTGAGTGCCTTAGATCTCACTGAAGAGGCCCCATAGCATTCCAAGGCTCAATGCAATCAGCAAAATGTCATCAGCAAACAGGAGCATCTGGAGAATCTCACCATCTATAGGGAATACCACTTCAATTTGGATGATGAATGCATATTTCTCAGATTATGACATACAATTGGATTGGTAGTCTACTGATTTACTCTGTCAGCACACACACACACACACACACACACACGATGGACAATCACTGCAGGTGAACAATGAGCTGGGTCCACAATTGAACTGGAGCAGAGAAATGGAATGGATTTCATTTTGAAAATTATGCCACACTTTCAATTATTTCAAGCTGCTCCTAGCCATTAAAGTGTCTAGTTTTCAAACTAATATTTTCCTAGTGAGTGGCAACATAGTATAGCAGACAGAGTAAGGGAGACTAAAGTCAGGAAGCCTGACATGGAGATAGATCCATGTCCTCTGACAGAAACTATTTGAATGACCATGCCAATGACTTGGCTTCTTGTTTTCTTTTTTAGAAATGTATTGTTTACTTATTCTAAACATTCTTTTCTTTTTAAATTTTGAGTTCCAAATTCTCTCCCTCCCTCTCAGCCCCTCGCCCACCTACTGAGAAGGTAAGCAAAAGAATATCAATTAACTATCGAAGTGAAATCATGCAAAAACACATATTTCCATATTAGCCATATTGCTAAAAAAAAAAAAAAAGAAAGAGAGAGATAGAAACAAAAATAAAATGAGAAAAATATATTTCAATTGTACTAGAATTCATTACTTCTCTCAGGAAATGAATAGCATTATTTTATCATGAGTCATTTAGACTTATCTTGGATCATTGTATTGATCAGAGTAGCTAAGTCTTTCACAGTTGATTATCATTACAACATTGCTGTTATTGTGTAACAGTATCTCTCAGTTCTACTAGTTTAATTTTATGTCTATTTCACAGGTCTTGCCATGCTCTTTCTGAAACCATCTCCCTCATCATTTCTTATAGCACAATAGTACTCCACCATAATCACAGACTACAACTTGTTCAATCATTCCCGCATTGATGAATAGTCCCTAAATTTCCAATTCTTTGACACCACAAAAAGAACTGATCTAAATATCTTTTGTACATATGGGTCCTTTTCCTTAAAAAAAAATATCTTTGGGGTACAGACCCAGTAATGATATTTAGGGTCAATTATGCAGTTTTATGACCCTTTGGGCATAGCTCCAAATTATGCTCCAGAATGCTTGGACCAGTTCACAAAACCACCAGCAGTTTATTGATATATTTATTTTGATTCATCCACTCTAGCATTTGTTGTTTCTGATACATTGAGGTGATACTTCAGAATTGTTTTAATTTGCTTTCTCTATTCAGTATTGATTGTTTTTATATGACTACAAATAGTTTTGATTTCTTCTTCTGAAAGTTGCCTCTTCATATCCTTTAATCATTTATCAGTTGGGGAATGGCTATTATTTTTACAAATTTAATTCAATTGCCTATATCTTTGGGAAATAAGGCCTTTGCCAGAGAAACTTGCTATTTTCTTTTGCTATTATTCCATTGTCTAGAGTACCTTTTAGTAAGATGGAGTTATTCTGATTATCTCTTTTAATTCAACCTATTTATGTTTTTTTGCTTTGAGAATATGATTGCTACTCTTGCCTTATTTACTTCAACTGATGCATAATAAATTCTGTTCCAGTACTTTAACTCTGTGTATGTGTCTTTCTGTTTCAAGTGTGTCCCTTGTAAACAATATATTATTGGATGCTTGTTTCTAATTCATTCTGTTCTTTATTTTCATTTTATGGGTAAATTCATTCCATTCACAGTTATGGTTATTAATTGTGTATTTCCCTCCATCCTATTTTCTTATGTTTATACTTCTCTCTCTCTTTACCCTGTCCTTTCTCAAAAGCCCATTTTGCTTCTGACCACTGCCTATCTTAATCTCCCCTCCCTTTTACCATTTCCCCCCTCCCATACTTCTCATCCCTTCCTCCTTTATTTCCCTATTGGTAAAATAGATTTCTAAACCCAACCTAGTGTGTGTACGTGTGTGTGTGTGTGTTTTGGTGTGTGTGTGTGGGTGTGTGTGTGTGTGTATGTGTATATTCTTCCCCCTTTAAATCAATTCTCATGAAAGTAAGATACAAGCACTCCACCCCCATGTTTCCCTTTTCTATAAAAGTTCTACCTTGCAAGCCTCTTGTGTGAGAGAAATTTTCCCTATTCTACATCTACCTTCCCTCTACTCTCAGTGCATCCCTCTTTCTCAATACGTTCTCCTTTTTAAAAAAATGCATCTCAGTATAATCAATTTTCATGCATGCCCTCTGTTTATGTAGACTTCTTCCAGCTGCCTCAATAATGATAAAATCTTAAGAGTTATAGGTATCATTTTCCCATATAGGAATGTAAACAGTTTAACTTTATTGAATCTCTTATGATGACTCTTTAATGTTTACCTTTTTATGTTTCTCTTGAGTCTGGGGTTTGAATGTCAAATTTTCTACTCAGCTCTGGCATTTTCATCAGAAATGCTTGAAAGTCTCTAGTTCATTAAATATCCATTTTTCCATCCTGAAGGATTATACTCATTCTAACTGGGTAGGTTATTCTTGGTTTTAATACTAGATCCTTTGCCTTCTGAGATATCATATTCTAAGGCCTCCACTACTTTAACATGAAAGCTGCTAAACATTGTATGATCTTTCCTTTGGATCAATGATATTTGAATGGTTACTTTCTGGCTGCCTGAAATATTTTCTCCTTGACCTAAGAGGTCTGGAATTTGGCTATTGCATCCAGGAGTCACTGTGCCAAGACTCAGACATTTTTTGTGCTGCTGTTTTCAGAGCTAGTTCTGGAAAGCCTGCACATTTTTGGTGTTTTCAAGGTCTTGTGGTCAGTGGAGAGGTGTGGTCACTGCTCTCCTGGTCTACACTCTGGTCTTTAGCCAGGAAGGGCCCTTGGTCCTCTGCAGCCATAAGGACTAGCACTTCTCAGGGTTCTGGAACTGTGACCAGGTTCCCTGCTTTCCTGCAGCCACAGTTCTAGGTCTCCTCTCTGCCCTAGAACTGTGACCCAGAGCTGCTTATGGGCAGTAATGTTGCCAATCAGTACCATCTACACCCAGTGACAGCAAAAGTTTCCCTGTATACTCTTTCTGACCAGTTGTCTGACCCCCTTAGCATCTCTGAGCTGAGAGTTCCCAAAGCTGCTGCAACTGCTGCTATCACTATTCTTGTTGCCTCTAAGACTCACTGCTTGTGCTGGTGCTGCTGCCACACTCTAGACTTGCTCCCACCCTGGTGTCAGACCCTCTCTTGCCAACCTCCTAAGTTATCTTAGACTGGAAATAGTTCTCACTCTGATCTTTTGTTGGCTCCAAAATTTGACATGAAGAATTATTTTAAAGTTTGTTTGAGGTTTTCTTGGAGGGAAATGTTGGGAGAATTCATCTGGGTTGCTGCCTATACTCCATCATTCTTCAACCTCTCATTTTCTCAAAAAACAAAATGAAACAAAAAAACCACTAAGACTATAAATAATAGATCAGTTGATCGGTTGTTGATCTACCTTAATGAATGTGAATTTCCATACCAGGAGTATCCCCATCATGATGAAATCACCACACCCAAAACAAAATTATCCCCATGATGCTGACATAGCACCATGATCTCAAAGAATTATAGTCATGAGTAACTGACTCAGAGGCCAAAAAGAAAAAGATATATGGTAGACAAAAAGGTTGATTGTAATGTGGAATGAATGCATGTAATAGATATTGTCTAGGACATGTGTGACCAAAAAAAGAATGTAGGAATGTCATGCAGCAGGATCACAGCACCTCTAATCATGGTGCCTGGCACATAATAGGCATTAAATAAATGTTTATTCTCTTCCCCTAGATGCCACACCAAGAGTTTCCTAATACAATCACAGACCTAAACAAAACTAGCAAAAAATAAACAAACAAAAACAACTAGAGAGAGATAAGCATATGTGTTTAAATAACATATAAATGTTGTATTATTTTACATGTAAAAAATATACATATCCACAAGCACATCTAGAAGTATATCCATATATACACATGCCTGTATATTTTCAATGTATTTATTAAAAAATATATTCACTTTTGTGTGTATGAAGACAAAAGAGAAAAAACACCACAGAAAATTGGAGACTTGGATGGCAACATATCAATCAATAAGCATTTATTCATTTCTTTATTAATATTTATTACTAATATTAATGTTATTATTATATGCCAAAAACTCTACTAAGCACTGAGAACACAAAGACAAAAGGGAAACAGACCCTGCCCTCCAGGAGCTTACATTCTATTATAGCCAGAAAGTTGCATGACCTTTCTTAGCTCTGCTTGACACTCACCTTTCCTCTCTATGTGTATTGCCCATCTCATCCCTCTCATGTAACTCATCTTTAGCCTTGGACCTTAGCATTTACTGCTCTCCAAGCAGAGGCCCTCATTATTGCTATTCTAAGACCTACAGCCAATTTAATTAAAATAACCTATATTCCTTAGGGGCATTTCAGGAAGTTAGTCAACCTCTCTGTGTCCATTTGCCAATCCAAAAAAGAAAGATTTATTTACCAAAGGCAATATAGACCTATCTTCAAGGGAAATGAACTGTACAAAAGTAAATTATCAGTTACAAATTCTCCTTGGAGAAAAGGGGAAATCCAAGTCAAATTTGGCTCAAAGGTCGCTGATTTAATTTTTCTTTAACATGAAAATATGCAGTTGCTGGATTCCATGGAAGGCCTTGGCAAAGCAGAAATAGGTTGCTAACCAGCACCTAATTTCTTGCTATTACCAGTGGTTTATGGTCATAGTGCACCAGTCAGCAAATTGTGAAAGATGATTTGGAGATTAACTGAGGGCTGGGGCTTTCACTGAAATGTCTTTCTTGGTAGCCTATCTGCACCCATCTCTACAGACATCCCAGTGGTGAAGCTGTGATCAACAAAAACAAGGAGAGATCAGTCTAGGAAAACAATCAGTCATTAGTGGTTTGTTTTTGAACTGGCTTCTGGACTCCAGCATGGTGAACAGAGCAACTCAGAACCATAGGAGTGAGTATGGAGAAGAGGGGAAAGAAATTTCAGCTATCCTGAATTGCACTGAAAACTAAAATATAACAACTCTCAAACTACTATTTTTAAACCCCATCATTTGGACCAGGAGGAATCAGAGTGATGTGTCTTTCATATAACAGTGAGCAGAGGGAGAGTGAGTCAGGGTTTTCTCTGGCCCTTTGGTTTCTCCAGAAGTTAGTCAACCCCCTTTCAGATTTTTATGGATCTCTGTATTTTCTGAGGAATATAATCATATCATATAATCATGAACAATGGGACTTAATGGGCCCCTAGCTTAGTTTTACTTCACATAGGTAGGGAAATACAAAACTTCATCATTCATGAATTCATTAATAAGCATTTATTGATTTCCCACTGGTAATGAAGATTACATTCTCTTGGGAGAGATAATGTGTAAATATATAAGTGCAGTGGCTAGAGCACCTGGCCTGGGGTCAAGAAGACCTGAATTCAAATCCAGATTCAGATACTCGATAGCTGAATGGGTCACTTAATCCTGTTTGCCTTAGTTTCCTCATCCGTAAAATAAACTAGAGAAGCAAATGGAAAACCATGCTGGTATCTTTGCCAAGAAAACCCCAAGTAAGGTAACAGAGTCCAACATGATTGAAACAATTAAACAAGAACAATTTAATAGCCAGCATTTATACCACTATAGTACTCCCTTCTGTTCCCCCTCTCCCACCTTACACTGGCAAGTTGAGGTGAGCAGGGCAATGGCCTCTAGTCCCATTGGGATTCTTGGAGTAATGCTGAGGCATTAGGACAGGAAAAGGATCCTACAAGTCAAGGAGACCTACCCTGCCCTAGACAAAAGGCTGGTTAGGTCCAGGTGAGCTATATCTGGTAATTACATCATGAAAATATCAGCAGAGAAAACAAAGGGGGTCCATTGGCATGGAATGTGCTATTCATATTTGAGAAATCTTATCCATCAATAATGTCCTTCAGTTTGATGTAATACAATAATTGATTATTAATATAAGAGAGACATAATCATTCCTTTCAAAATCCAAGTATCCTCTTCGGACTGGGCCTTCATTGACTATTCTCCATTATATAGCACTTTTCAATTTCCAAACTAATTAGAAATCAAATCTCATTTGGTCCTCACAACAACCCTGGGTGGTAGATGCTATATAATCCCCAATTTACAGATGAAGAAAATGAAACTTAGGGAGGTTAAATGATTTGTCCAAGATCACACAAATAGTAATGGCATTTGAGCTGAGGTCTTCCTAGGTCTCAGTCTATTTGGTCATTGTTTGGGCCCTGATTGGTGCAGAATGAATAAAATAGCAGTTGTTTCTGTTTTGACCTTCCATTCCAGATCTTTTTTTTTTTTTTGACTAGGTAAAGAGGCCATTCTCTACCTCATTTCTTATTAAGCCTTGATCACTGAATGGGTGTTGCCTCAGTCAAACTGAGGCCTGCTAAAGACCTTAGCTTCAAAAGGCCAACGTCTCCCACTGGATCTAGAGTCATCTCCAGTCATCCTGATCTATATCTGACCACTAGATCCAGATGGCTCTGGAGGAGAAAGTGAGACTGGTGTCTTTGCACAGCCCTCCCTCACTTAAACCCAATTCACTTTATGTCATCACATCGCCTTCCTGATGTCATGGTCTTCTTCAAGAAAGAAGGATGAACAACAACCAGAATTATCAAAAACAGATGTAAGAAGAGAATAATAAGAACGGAGGATAGTCTGTGCAAAGGTACAAAGAAGAGAGAATCTCACATGAGAGAAATGCAAGTAAGTGAATTTGACTGAACCAGAGAATCTATCTAACAAGGCTAGATAGCCAAATTAGGAGGGACTTCAAACACCAAACAGACAAATTTATATTTTATCCTAGAGGAAATAGGGATTCACTGCATATTTTTAAACAGGAGAAGACCTGGTCAGCTCAATAGATATGAAACATCTAGTCTGACAGTTGTGTAGAGAACTATTTTGACAAACCAGAGAATTCAGAAGTCAGATCAATGAGGAGACTAGTATGTAATCAATCAATAAGGACTATAGTGCCAGGCACTATAGTGAGTTCTAGAGATAGAAAGGGAAAACAAATTCTCACCATCGAGGAATTTACGTTTTAAAGGGGGAGACAATGCATCTAAATCACAACAGGCAGGCTAAACATACAGAATTGATAGAAGATAACACTAGCAGCTGGGGGGAACCAGGAAAGGCCTCCTAGAGGAAGTGACACATGAGCTAAGTCTTAAAGGAAGTCAGGGATTCTAAGAGTTGGTGTTGACATGGAGTATATTTCAGGCATGGGAAACAGTTAGCACAATGGCAACAGATGGAATGTTGTGAACAAAGAGCAAAAAAAGGAAATAAGCATTTATTAAATGCCAGGCATTATGATAAGTATTCCACAGATATTGTGTCATGTGATTCTCACAACTCTGGGAGAAAGGGCTATTATTATCCCCATCTTACAATTAAGAAAACTGAGGCACAGAGCTCAACACAATGCCTGGCACTTAATAAATGTTGATTCAGTGATTGAAGCAGAAAGGGTAAATGACTTGCCTAGAATAACATAGATAATACACATCTCAGGTAAAAGCTGAACTGGTAGTTCCCTGACTCCAGACCCAGTGCTCAATCCATTGTGCCATCTATATGATTCAGATAGGCAAATATGACTTTTGAGATGCTTACCAGGTATCGACAGAGTAATTACATGGTAGCCATACTCATAGAAGTAAACAAGTCAACTTGCATTTATTAAATACTTACTTTGTGCAAGGAAGGATAATAAGCAATGGGAATACAAATAACTATAAACAAATAGAAAAAAGTCCTTGATCTCAAGGAATTTACATTTTAATAGGGAAGATAACACTTAAAAGGGAACTGAAGGGGTATAAAGTCCAAAGGGTCCAGAGCCAAACAACAGCAAGCATGAAAGAGTAAGAATGGCTGACTTGAGCACTTCAAAATGGAGATTCCAGGGGGAACTTAATCATCAGAGAAGGTCACAAGATGGGGGGAGTATCTTTCAGAATGAAAAAACTGTTAGCACATGGAGGAGAATCCCAAAGAATCTGGAGTGGAACCAGGAAAAGAACAAAGAGACAATTGACAAAAGATGTCACGTCAAAGATGACAAAATAGGAAAATGATAAATGCTGGAGAGGATGTGGAAAAATTGGAACACTAATGCATTGTTGGTGGAGTTGTGAACTGATCCAACCATTCTGGATAACAATCTGGAACTATGTCCAAAGGGCTATAAATAATTGTATACCCTTTGACCCAGAAATACCACTTCTAGGGTTGTATCCCAAAGAGATCATAGAAGTGGGAGGAAGACCCATATGTACAAAAATATTTATAGCAGCTCTTTTTGTGGTGGCAAAGAATTGGAAATTAAGGGGATGTCCATCAATTGGGGAATGGCTAAACAGGTTGTGGTATATGAATGTAATGGAATACTATTGTAGCATAAGAAACAAGGAGCAGACAGACTTCATATTTACCTGGAGAGGCTTATACAAACTGATGCTGAGTGAGAAGAGCAGAACCAGAAGAAATCTGTACACAATTACAGACATAACATGTGTGATGACCAACTTTGATAGCCTGGATTCTTCTCAGCAATGCAGGGTTATAAGGCAACTCCAAAAGACTCATGATGGAGAGAGATGTCTACATTCAGAGAAAGAACTAGAAAGAACAGAGTTTGAATGCAGATTGAAGCAAACTACCTGCTCTCTTTCTTTTTCTTGCTTGGTTTTGTTTCCTCTTTCCCCTTATTCATTCCATTGGTTACAATCCTTCTTTATAACCTGATTAATGTCTAATGTGAAAGTATTTGCAAATCCTATATTGATTGCATGCTGCCATGGGAGGGGGAGAGAAGGAGGGGGAGAAAATTAGAAACTCAGGGGATTGTGGAACTGAATTTTGTAAACTAAAAGTAAACAAACAAATTAATAAAGACAAGTTTTTTTTTTAAGAGATGTCATGCCAACAGGACTTGTCAACTGATTGTGTGGGAGGGAGGGAGAGAGAGAGAGAGAAAGAGAGAGAGAGAGAGAGAGAGAGAGAGAGAGAGAGAGAGAGAGAGGACTATAGAATAATTGTGACATTAGAAAATGAGATGAATAGAAATTTGGTGGTGCTTTCAGAAAAACAGAAAATCAAGAAAAAGGAGGATATTTGCATGGGGGGGTGGAATAATGAGATAATGAGTTCTATTTTAGACATATTGAATCTAACATACTTATGATTTGAAACTGATTTATGTATATTTCTTGATCATCAAGTATCAAATGTCTAGTATATAGTTTGGTGATTTGGGACTGAAGCTCAGGAATAAAACTAGGGTTGGATATATAGACCTAGAAAACAGCTTCACAGAGACAATAAGCATATATCAGAGTCAAGTCTTGAATCCATATTTTTTCTGACTCTAAGGCTAGCTCTTTATGCACTACATCAAAGTTAGCAAACACACCCAGTGGGGCTGCAACCCTCTTGAGTAAGTCAAATCAAATTAAAATGTAATTGGGAAATATTTAACAAAATTAGTTAAGGTGAAGGTATTTGTAGAACCTATATTTGATTACATGCCACTATGGTGGGGAAGGAGGAGGAGAGGGAAGGGGAGAAAATTTGAAACTTGAGAGATTGTGGAACTGAATGTTATAAACTAAAAGTAAATAAATATTTTTTTAAAAAAAATATAATAAAACATAGACAATGTTCATTTGTGATTTTCCAAATCAATATGTTGCCACCAGGGTTCCTTATGTTCAATTTAGTGGTCACATGTCTATTTGAGTTTCATACCACTACTCCATGCTCTCTCTTCCCAAGATAGCCATATGTCAGTCATTCATTTGAGTAAGCTTCACTTTTTCATTGCAACAAGCCTGGAAACAGAAAGTTATCCATTTTATCTTATAACAATTCCTATCAATCCCTCATACATATGTCTAAGTGTGTGAGACAAAAGAGTTCAGAGTCTGAATCTAAGGTCAGAAAAGGTCTTTATTCTTTCTCATGAGAAAGGACTCTACCCCCTGTCACCCAACACAGCATCTGCAGGGAGAGAGCGACAGGTAGAAGCCAGTCCATGGTTATATAATCTTCCAAGGCAGAAACCTAACCCCCCCAATTGGCCTTAACTCATTGGTAGGGGGCTGTCCCACAACCTAAGCCTGGGAATCTCTCTGAGACAAAGGACCGGGAAATATGTGGGTGTCCAATGAAAGCAGTCTTAACCTTATTTGGCATATCTTCTGCTATATTGGCTCTGGTGGAGGATCGCCATTGCTCTAATGCTTGAAGGTCAGGTGACTTAACCCTAGACCTAGTGAGCACTGAAGCCATTCTAGATTTGATTTTTCAGAATGGAGAAACTTCACTATAAATTATCCCTCACATAAGGATTTACTGTTCACAATAAGAATCTAAAAATACAGTATATTTTTATAATGCTTAAGGAGATAAAAATTACATGTCCATTTGGTTCTTAAAGTGTTCTTTCTTCCTTTAAAAAAAGAAGGGTTATAATCCTTAAAGTAGATATCCATCAAAGAGCAGACTTCTGATCATGAAGAGTAAAAGCCTTTTCCTATAGAAAAACAACGTAGGACCTGAGACAGCTCCTTTACATTTAGGACCCCCAGAAATGCTAAAACAGTTGTAAGATACTCAGTAAGTTAGCACACATTTAAAACTATAGTTTACAACCCCCCATTGAAGTGTTCACTTTTACCAGTCAGAAGAAACATAGTACAAAGCAAAGACATTTAATAAAAAGCACAGAAGAAAGCACCCATGCTCTATAAACCTGGGTAATAGGCTCCCATAAATTCACCCCCCACTAGTAGAAAGAATAGATATGCTCATTTAACATGAGGGGAGGGGGGGGTGGATGGATGGATGGCCAGAGTACATTTATGGAAGGGTACACACATTGTACACATCTATAGCCGTAGACATGGAGATAGAAGTCACACCTCAGATACTTCAAGACTACCAATTCCTTCCAATGAGAATGGTGGCAAATATTTAGATAGCACTTAGTATATGTTGGGCACTATTCTAAGCATCTTACAATTATTTTCCATTGTGATCTCATTTGATCCTGGGAGATATTATTGTTAAGCTCTGGATATTATCATTCTGGATTCCACACATGGTTTCCAAAAATCTACCATATCCTTTCTTTGACCAGGGGATAGCCTAGAGCCAATGGTCACTGCCTGGATGGTAGAGAGAGGGTGAAACTTACTGTTCTCTTCAAGTGACAGCTGTCAATATCTCAGATTCACGAGAATGTTTTCCTTTCTTTCATGCTAGAGGAGTGAATTTGAGCCTTGTGGTCATAAGATCCACTTCCAGGATTATCTTTATTATAGAACATGCAGGTTATATGAGGACAGAGAAAGTACCAAAGGATAAATTTGTAACTGGAGTGGGTCTCAAACCAATCTATTATGTATAGAGGCTAAATTGGGCTATAATTTATAGTCATGGCATAGACTTTCCACAACAGTGGACAAAGTATAAATGGGTAATATAGTATGGTAGAAAAGGGCACTAGTTTTAGAGTCAGAAGACCTCCATTCAAATTGTCACCCTTGTGTAATCTTGAGACAAGTCATTTAAGAGTCAGAGTCAATAAGCTTTTATTAAGCACCTGCTAGGCATCAGGTTCTATGCTAAGTACTGAGGATACAAAAAAGATGGTCCCTGCCCTCAAGGAACTTACAGTCTAATGGGGAGATAGCAGATTAAAAAGAAGCTGAAGTGGGGGAGGAGCATGATGAAGTCTACAGCCCAGTTAGCAAACAATCTGAGGAAATGACAGTTTTAGAGTTAATTGAATCTTTGGGAAGAATGAATTTCTGGAGGTCATAAAATTCCTGAAAATAGTCAGGTGGAAAATGATGAAGTGAATTTTCTGGGTGTCTTCCTCAGACTAAAGATCTAGGAGAAAAAGGTCCAAGGAACAAGGGGGTAGTGAGGAGGTGTGAGTTTTAGAATTGATTTCACCTACCAGCATCATGAGTTTTTAGAGATTATAAAGTCCATGAAAGCAGCCAAGTTAGCCTCAGTTTCCTCATCTGCAAAATTAGAGTCTTAGAATAGATTATTCCTAGTACTCCTCCCCTCTAAGTCAGGATCCATTATTTAAATGCATTATTTGAAAGCTTGATGTCCAGCAGAGCAAAGAATTTTAATTTTGCTGATGAATCATTTTTAATTCTACCACTCACTGACTTGATCCAGAAGTGGACCCAGTTGAGTAGGTCAGAATATTGAAAACAGATCAAAGGAAATTGTATTTTCTCTAGATGGATTACTTTTACTTTCTCAAAGGGAAGGGGTATGAACATAAAAAAAAATCTCCATCCTTAGCAACTTGGCATAAGGATTTTAACTGAACACACACAAAAGGGAGATTGTCCTACATTTTCTTATTTATTATAGCAATAAAATTGACTTTGGTTTGGGAACTCAGCTCCTTAGTTTGATAAATGCCAAGGGGGAAAAAAATAAAACCTCACCATCTGCCTCAAAAACACAGTAGCAAACATTTGAGAAGACACTAAAACATCACATAAAGTTAAAGACGTTCAAATTAAGTCTCAACAGTTGTTTCTTTTGTGACCTGAGGAAAGTCATTTAACATCTCTGGTTTCCATATCTGTAAAGTGAAAGGATGGATGAGATAATCTCTGAAGTCTCTGTCAGGTCTAAATCCTAATCGTCTATGTCTAAAAGAATTCTGGCATTTTTTATCTATGTCAAATGTGGCAGCCAAATGATACATACAGTCCCTCTCTGAGGCTACCTATCCCAACTTCAGTCTTCTTAGACCCTTGGTAAGGAGAGAAAATTTTTTTCAGAATGAGGTGGTATTAAATGATTTCAAATGAATAGCACAGTTGAAAAAACAAAACAAAACTTGGCTCCCTCCTGAATAGAAGGATTATGGTTGTCTCCAACAAAAAACTGATTTAGTCAAATTAACCAAGGGGATAAACATCTTTATTAGGCCAACCAATAGAGATTATGCTGCAATAAAAAGAGCATTTGAGTCAGAGAACCAGGATACCAGTTCTTCTCTTTCATTTGAAAGAGCCAAACTAATGATTTCTAAAGTTCTCTAACTGTGAGTTTTCACTTTTTTAGCTTGTATAATACCATAAACCAGTTGCACAATGAAACATTATAGTGAAAGAACTGTCTAGAAAGCAGTGTGTGTGTGTCTGTGTGTCTGTGTATCTGTGTGTCTGTGTGTGTGTTTGATGCCCTCTAAATTCAAAAGGAGTTAAAAGTCAAATGTGGCAGCCAAATTATCTAATGTGACCTTAAGCTATAATGATGAAATTTTAATGTAATATCTGAAAGGAAGGAGTTGATCGTTCTGTCCTGTATAAATACATACCATGTTTTAGGAAAGCTATTGATGAACTGTATGGTACCTGACAGATGGTAATTATGTTGATGAGAGGAAGTTTAATTTGAAGAAAACAATTAAGGAAGATATGCTTGTTACCTTCAAACATTTCATAGAAAGATGATAAGATTTAAAATTTAAAGCAATTTAGAAATCAATTAGTGAATCAACAAGCATCTATTAAGGACCCATAACATGTCCTGCACTCAACTTGGTGCTAGGGATACAGATATAAAGAAGGAAACATCACTACTCCAAAGAAGTTTACATTGTAATGGGGAAGACAAGAAGTACATCAGCGGTTCTCAACCTATGGGTCATAACCCTTTGGGGGTCTAACGGGGTTACCTAAGACCATTGGAAAACACATATTTCCAATGGTCTTAGGAACCCAGACACCGCTCTTCTATCCCTCTCCAGGCAGGTCTACCCACATGCCAATATGCCCACATACAAGTATTAACAGGTCACAGCATTAGGAAGGTTGAGAACCACTGAAGTACATATAGAAACAAATGCAACATAAATCTAAAGTGAATAAAGAAAACATATTCCAAGTAGTTAAATATATTTTTTCATTAGCTGGGACACATGGTAGATAGAATGCTGGACCAGAAATCAGAAAGACTGGAGTTTAACTCTAGCTTTAGGCACTTACTAGCTGTGTGATCCTAGGCAAGTCACTTAAGCTCTGCCAAACTCAGTGTCATCTGCAAAATGGGGCACAGGGGCAGTTAGGTCATGCAGTGAATAGAGCACTGACCCTGGAATCAGGAGGACCTGAGTTCAAATCCAACCTCAGACATCTGATACATTTATTAGCTGTGTGATCTTGGACAAGTCATTTAACCTCAATTGCCTTTCCTTCCCCCCCTCCAAAAAATAAAACAAAATAAAATGGGGCATGGTAGTCAGAGTGTTGACTTAGAATCATGAGAGCTGAGATTGTTGTGAGGGTAGAAAGAAATGATATGAAAATACTTTGTGAAGCTTAAAAATTTACATAAACCCTGATGTCATGATCATCATCATCATCATTATACAATGTAATTTGAGAGGTAAGAAAGATACTAGCATTTGACCAGGGTTGGGAGAGGATCAGGAAACGTTCTATGGAGAAGAAGGTGCCTGGGTTGTGTATTAAAGATAAAGAGGATCTCTACGGAATGTCTGTAAATATTCAGGGCATTTTAGGCATGGAGGACAGCTCATACAAAGGCACGGGTTGGTCTCTCAGATTTCCTGGATCCTCTTCCATGGTCCCAGCTCCTACCTCAATCCACCAAACAGTCACCTGGATTCGGAGGCAGATAGCTTCCAGGTTCTCATCCAGTACTCTGTGCAGTTCTTGTTACACACTGAAGTTCACAGGGTCCAGCACCTCTCAAACCTTTCACAACTTCTGTTGCTGGGAACTCAAGGATCAACCAGGCCACAACAAGCAAAGCCTTATCCCGATCATGCTTCTTCAGTCTTCCAGCAATTCAGCTGGCCCTAGAACCCAGAAGGAATCTCAGCCTTCCAGGTGGCAGCAACTTCACCAGATCCTGGTCTCAAGAAAATTCCAACTCAGTTCTCAGTCAGCTTCCAGATACTGAGAGAGAAACTCTCAAACTCTCTCTCTCTCTCTCTCTCTCTCTCTCTTTCCTGGCTTTAGTCTCCATGATTCTTCCTCCACCAGGAGCCACCAGGAGGAACATTCCTGATTCTGATTCTCTGTCTCTGGAATTCTTCTTACACACACACACACACACATTGGCCTCCTGTCTCAGCCAACCCCTTCCTACAACAGGAACTTCCTGCAACTTCTGCAACAGGAGACAGAGTTCACGCCCTCTGTTCACACAGGAGACAGAGTTCATGCCTTCTGCTTCTTTCACATAAGTACTTGGCCCTTAGTTACTAAGGACCAAGTACCTGCTCAATTAATTACTTTACAGGAAGGGGAAGCAAGAGGGGGGAGGGAAAGACAGAGAGAGAGAGAGAGAGAGAGAGAGAGAGAGAGAGAAGAAATAAAGTTAGAGATAGAGAAAAGGGAGTATACTATGGTGAAATGCGTGCTAGATTCACAGTCATGAACACGGTTAAAATCTCTCCTCCAAAATATATTAGCTGCAAGACCCTGGAAAAGTCATCTAATTTCTAAATGCCTCAAGCAACTCCTTAAGATTTATCTACTTGTCACAAATGGAAAATTTTCATACCAATAGTTTCCCCTGCTAACAAATCATATAGCCTTCACTCATTCACATGTAACACATATTACAAGCAATCAAGGAGATGTGTAATATCTCATGAAGATGACATTACATATAAGCAATTTTCTCTTACATTTTCATTTTTTTGAATAGTTTTTTCTCTCTACCTCCTCCTTCCCTAACTCCCTCAGCTCCTTCATTTTCTTTCAAAGATCTTGTGATAAGGGCACAGACATAGGACTGAATGAGACCTTGGAGGGCAGCTAGTCCAACCTTAATATCTTAAAGATGAGAAAAAATTAGGCCAAGGGAAACAAGTGACTTATCCAAGGTCATGCAAGTCAAACCCATATCCTTCAACTCCAAATTCAGAGATCTTTTCCTTTTATGATGTTACCTCACATAAAGCCCTCAAAGAGTAGATGATTTCTATAGCTTTAACTTACACAGGGGTTGGAGTACAATGAATCCTGCTTCCTCCAGAGAGATTTAAACCATCTTACTACATTTTGTCATCCTTGTCCAAATAACCCTTTCTGGTCCCTAATTTTCCTCACTATAAGCACAAGGATTCAGAAGTAGTTGTGTTTCATCAAGGATTTAATGAAATTTGTAGAAGCTCTTATAATCCTAAAATTTATGGAACTAAGCTATTTTATCCTAGGACAAATATTTGTGGGAAAGAGAATTTAGAGAAGATTTCATTTTAAGTACTAGGGTTGCAAAGAAGAAAAACTGGAGTCAGCTCCACCCTGAAGATTTTGGACATGTATCCTCTAGGGAATGGCCAAAATCAACACAGTGTTCCTGGAATGCTAGATTCATTTGGTGACCCATCCACTGGCCTTGCATCTGGGTTGGCTGTTACGTTAGTTAGTTACTCATCTTGGAAAAATAGAATGCTCTTTTGATTTTGACATAACCTTTATTTTGGTTGGGAAAAAATATGAAATAGACATATGGTGAAATAAAGAAGCCATCCTTGAGATACTTATATTATTTAAAACATATTTTGACTGTATTCTGCAAATGCTGATGATCAGTCAACAACATTCAACACATTCAAAAATGGTCCATTTCCTTTGAGTACCAAATTATAATCATAGGCATCTATCCCATGTTTACTGTTAGAATCAAACATAAGATCTCATCCTGATGGCTCCACCAGTATTTTCCCAGGACAGTTTTTATTATGATGCAATTTTGTCAGTAGTTTATTTTCATTTCACAACAGTATCCTGGTGACCTTCCCATTGTTCCAGACATCCAGTGCCTGGAACTTCTCAAAATGAAATTACTAGATTAGAAATTTAGCATTGAAATGATATATTTTTAATCAATTGTTTTCAAACACTTCATCTTTTTTTTTAATTTTCTATGAAATATAGACTTCTTATATTAGAATTGTGTAGACAGAGCACCAGCTCTAGAGTCAAAAGAACCTGAGTTCAAATGTGACCTCAGACACTTATTAGCTATATGACCCTGGGCAAGTCATTGAACCCCAATTGCCTCCAAAAAATGGAATTGTACAATTGTTTTTAAGAGGTAGAAGTTTCCTTAGAGATGTTACATTCCTATCTTATTTGTTTTTCAGATGAGGAAACAGATTCAGAAATGTTAAGGAAATTACCCAAGGGAAACTGATCAGTTTGTGGCAGAGCAAGAACAGCAAAGATCTGTGAAAAGAGCCCAGAGTATGAAATAATAGAAGCTGGTTTCAAATCTCATCATTGTCAGAACTTCTTCTACCCTTTGTAAGTCACTCTCCATGCCTCATTTTCCTCATATATGAAATGAGATGACTGAGGGTGGCTAGGTGGCACAGTGAATAGAGCACCGGTCATGGAATCAGGAGGACCTGAGTTCAAATGTGACTTCAGACACTTATCACCTACTATCTGTGTGACCTTGGGCAAGTCATTTAACCGCAATTGCCCTGCCCTCCCTCAACCAAAAAGCAAAAAATTAAATTAAATTAAAAAAATAAAATGAGGGGATTGGACTAGATGGCCTAAAAGAGTCCTCAATATCTATGACACTTCTCTGTCCCTCCCCCACAATACCCTCAGGATCTTTGGGTTTTGTTTAACCAACAAAACAACCATTTGAAAATATTTGTTTTTGCTTTAATGTAGTCAGTAATTTAGGCTTTTTGTGTACTCCAAATCATCATTGGGTCTGATTGATTTCTTTTCACTTAGCATTGACGATTTTAACCATTAAGTCCCTGAGATTCTGTAGTGATCAATCCTACATTTGTCCAATCTGCAAATGTGAAATAGACAAGTGGCTTTGTCCAACATGTAAACATGAGTTGGAAATTCATCCAAAGATGCTCTTTTCTTACAGCATACGATTCTATCATCAAAAATGGATGTTTGTGGTTTGTGGACTGTCTTTAGAAGGAGGCAGAAGCCAAAACATTGTTATGCTCAAATAATACATTTTCTGGTTAAAGTGGGAAATAAGTGATGTGAAAGATTAAATATCTAATGCATACAGACATGGTGGCGTGTCTGCTAGCGCAGACAAATTTACTTAAATTAATTTTCAAAACACAATTAGGGTCTGCATTTCTCATTAAAAGAGGAAGGGAGAAATCTAGCACACACACCCCCAACCCAATGCCCCACCCCCACCCCAATACAGAGACTCTTTCAAGGACTCGCTTAGTCGTTCTTTCTGGCGACTTCTCCAACAAAGCTATTCAATGATAATAGTGAGGGCAAGCACCGCAGAAATCTATTTTCGTGATAATAGCTGTAATTGGAGTAGTAAATGTAGTCCTTCTCTTAAGGCTATAATCACATGTGACCACCCTGTATGAGCTCTCTTGCTCTCTCTTCACCATTCCATTTTTCTCTACCCAAGTACATATGTGTACGTGTGCACAGGTACACATAGTAAATATAGGAAATAATTTCTAGGGTGTGGTTTGTATTGTTTTGTTTTTTGTTGGTTTTTTTTTTTTTGGTATTGCCAATATCAGATGAGGAAAAACCACTATTTCAAATCTACTCCCAAAATTGGACAGATTGAAAAAGGTTAGATTTTTTTTAAAGATGTTTCAGTGGAGTGAATTCCATATCCTCAATAATTTACACTTTCTCAGACTTCTTTCTTAACTCATCTCCTTAAGTGCTTTCAGTTAGAGATAAATGAAGCAACGAAACGGAAAATGTGGATCATGGTTTGGTTTTTGCTTTCTGGGATAGTATTAAAATTCAGGACATTATTAAATTAGTCATTGATTTCCTTGGCTGCCTAGAAATCCCTTAATTCTCTCCTTTCTTGATTCTCAGGTGATTTTATGAGTGCTTAAAGAATGATGAAAAGAGTGAGTTTTTGTCCATCAATTTGCATTAGAAAGCCCAGGAAGTTAATTACCGTGGGACTGCCTTTCTGCAGGGTTCCTAGGTCAATAGTCATGAAAAAGTAGATGAGTCAATTCTGCAAATTATCAAATTGCTTGATTTGGCTAAATGTTTAACTGTCCTCACAGACAGGACATCCAAGTCTGAAAAATGCAAAGACCTAAGAATACAACATAGGATACTTCTCAAAGTAAAAAAAGAAAAAAAAGTCTTCTTACCCATATAGTTTATGTCCAGAAAAAAAAAGTTTATATTTCCAGGTTATATCATGCATTTAAATAGACTCATTTTTTTTTTATTTCTTCTAGAAGTACTCTGGTGACTGTTTTTTCTTCCTCATATATACAAATAAAGAAAAAAATTCAGAGTGGGATTCTATTGAAGAAGGTTTCCTGTTATACTATAAAATGTCAATTACATATAATTAAGTAGTCATTTTGAATAATATGGGGAGTCTATTCAAATAGATTTTGTCAAACAATATTCTTGCTCTGAAACTTCTTCATGGAGCAGAGACAACCTAAAGAACAAAGAATCAGTAATCTAGAATGGCAAAGTTCCTTAGAGGTCATCAAGTTCTTCAAGGCTATGCTAGAAGAGCATCAGCTATCATAGAAACTATCTTAAAAAAAAAAAAAACCTTTAATTGGGGGACCCAGTGATTGATTGGACATCTGTTGTCTGACACATAGGTTAGCAAAGTTCAGAGAGGCTTATTCTCAGATTGTCAGCAGGATGATGAAGTTTTTTACTCCAAATCTTTTGAAGACCATCATGTAGCAAAAGGAACTTTAGATTTCACATCAAATGAGCCAGATTCAAATCCCATTTTGAACACATCTTCATTCAACAACTGTATTAACACTAAGTACTTATTATGTAACAGAATTGTACAAGTCACTGGAAATAGAAAGACAAAGAAGAAATAGTCCTTGCCTACAAGGGGTTTACAGTCTTTTGAGAGAACACAGCATTTATCCATGTAAGTGTGGCAGGTTTGAAATGACCTTTGGGGGTCCGTGATTAGAACCTGATGGAAGTTTGGGTGAACCTGTTTCTCACAATGATTTATACTGTGAGGTGACAAAAAGTTCTTTGATAAGCTGCTGAACCCGGAATAGCTGATGGTGCTCAGTAGACACAGAAAAAGAGCTTGATTCACCCCTCTATGACCTTGTACTTTGAAGTCTCAAAGGTGGCAGTCCTATTTTGAGCTACCAGTCCAAGAGCTGGGTAGGAGAAGGGTAGCTGCCCTGCCTCCTACTTGGTCATCAACTGTGAACATACGACATATTCTATATCTTTTTTCTTTCTTTCTTGGTCTCATAACTTTAGATGAATTAATATTCAGAGATGAAAGTATCAGGGAAAAATGATACAGAAGAAGCTAGTAGTGGTGGGAGGGTGCGTAGGTCTGGAACCTTACTCTCATTGAGAATGGGTTAAAGAAGGATCAACGTATATCTCTAGAAAGGTATAAAAGTCTTCTAAATTAAGAAAGAAAGAAGAGGGTAAAGGGATAGGGTGAGGGAAGAGCATAAGGGAGGGATTCTTAGAGTGGTGGATAGGTTAGGGACTGGGAGGGCAAGGTTGTGGGTAGAAGTAAAGCAGAGAAGTGAAGAGGGATAGGGAAAATAAGGTGAGAATGATAGTGAGGAAAAATAGGAAGGAGGAAAATATATGGCAAGTAATTGCAGCTTAGAATATGAATGGGACAAGTTTACCCACAAAATGGAAATGGATAGCAGATTAAAAATTTGAATTCAATGATATGTTGCTTTCAGGAAACATTAAAAATATGAGAGATACATGCAAAGATAAAATAAAGGACAGAAGTAGAATTTAATACAAAAAAAAAGAGGGATAGTAATCATGATCTCAGACTAAGTTAAAGTTAAAACAGATTTAATCAAATGTGAAAAATAGAGAAACTACACTGTATCAACAATATTGTTCAATATTATTTTAGACCATTTAAAACACCTAGGCATTTTATTTTAGACCATTTAAAACGCCTGAGTGTATACCTGCCGAAACAGACACAGGAACTATATGAACATAAGCATAGAATACTTTTTATATGAATAAACTCAGATCTACTGAGTTAGAAAAAAATAATAACAAAGTTTATTAGGAAGAACAAAAGATAAGGAACTTCAGAGAAACTAGGGGGAAAAGATGTAAAGGAAATAGATTCAGCAGCACCAGAATTTAAACTCTATTATAAGATGAGAGTGTTGTTGAAGTGTAAAAAGGATAATTTCAATTATTTTAAATTAAAATTTTCTTGTATAAATAAAATGTGCAGCCAAGAACAGAAGGAATGCAGAAAATTAGGGGAAGAAAACTTTCATAGACAATGTCTCAGACAGGATGTGATTAAGTTGGAAGATTGTTATGAGAAGGATGCTATCCACCTTCAGAAAAACAGATGATAGGAGGAAATAAGCATAATGCAGTCTTACATATGTGTATGTTTATATATATGTATATATATACACGTGTGTGTGTGTGCATACACCACACATATATCCACACTTAATTGTAATATTCTTGGGGGGGAGGAGGGAGGAGAAAAAATAAAGTAAAAAGTATATAGCAGAGAGCAAAGGAAAACCAACAAGGAAGCAAAAAAAAGCTGAGCAGCTTTGAAAACAATGTGAGGAATTTATTATGTAAGTTTCCTTGAAGTTGAAATTTATTATTTTATATTGAATCCTCTTTTATGGTCTGCTGTGTATATGACATGTTTTTCTTTTCTCATTTTGTACTTGTTTAAAAAAATGTTTTTTAATTACAAAAAAGAGAAAGAGATAAAAGTATCCAGATGACCTCATGAGTTCAGAAAATGAAGAAATTCCTTAAGAGTTCTTATCCATAATTGGACCTGAATGGGTTCATCAGGAATAATGTTCACATTATTATAATAATAGTGTCTGTCAGAATGTTCGTGCCAATGGAAATTGAAGCAACTTCATTGAGTGTAGAGGAACGTACATAAGACAATCAGATAAGCAACTATAGGCACCCAAGGACAAAGTAACATCAGAGGCCAGTAATAATTGAGAGGATCGAGAGATGCTTCACACAGGAGTGTGTACTTGAATAAAATTTTGAAGACAGTTGAGAATTTAGCAAAGCAGAGGTAAGGAAGGAATATATTCCAGATATGGTAGATGGCCTATGAAAAGGTACAGAAATTGAAGACATGTTGTTGTATACAAACAAGAGCAAATAAGCTAGAATGATTGGAGAAAAGTCACTTCACCTTTCTAAGTCTCAGTTTCTTCACCTGCAAAACGGAAATAAAATTACTTGTACTATTTATTTCACAAGATTATTGTAGCGATCAAACAAGTTGTCTATAGAATACTTTATGAATCTAAAAGTGGTATGTAAATTTCATCTATCACATGGTTTATGTTTATTATAGATATATTTAGATATAGATATAGATATATATCATAATCTATGGCACATCAATGAAATCCTACATCCTTGAAATGTTAAGTATACTTATTAAGGATGTTACTATTTGATTTGACTTTCTATAAGCCTGTAAAATCAATACGTTAATCTGCACTTTAACTTTTTTTTCTATAGACACAACCAGGAAATAGCTGAGTGGGTGATATTACCCTTTACATAGAGAGATGATGATATTGACTCACTATCCACGGAATAGGTCATTGGAGTCGTCTTCTCTGTAGCCATGACAATATACCAGTGAGACAGCTGGTCAGAACAGAAAGATGGGTGGATGATCAAGAAAAGCAATTGAGGCTTTACAGGCATGAAGCTGCTGCCTTTGTTTCATCACACTACACTCTAACTAACTGCTGGATGTCTTTAAGGGTGCCTTTAATACTAAGAACTTCCAAGCTCAAGATAAATTTTTCAAGATGAGTCATTCCATGCATCCTTTCTAAATGGCCTGCTCCTTCTTCCTCCCTTTCAGGTTTACCTTAGCAACCTTTTATCTACAACTTGGTCAAGTCAGCAACTTCTCCTTCCTCCTAAATGTTTGGCTTCCATTTCAGACACAGCCTGACATATTGATTCCCAAGTGGATTTTAAGCCTTTGTATTTAGTTTAGAATGAGTCATGGTGAAGATAGTAGTAGCAGGGGCAACAAGAACTGATTAGCACCCACATACTACAAATACTGGTTCTTATTGTTCAATAAATCAGGCACTCAGGGTTGGAAGGTGTCTCAGGTATCAGTTTAGTCCAGGCACTGGGAGAGTTACAATGATTAATGATACAATCGATAGCCTGAGACACAGTTAGCAGCAAGAAAGATTCAGAGCTCAAAGGTTGAGTGGAACTCATATACTTTGATCAAAGGAGAGTCCCTTATAACTATCAACAGAAAAGACAGGTAGGACAAAATGTACTAGATAAAGGGTCCGTAGACCTCCGCAGGTTCAATTTTAGTATAGAGAACCTTGGAGGAGGAATCAGAGGACCTAGAACCAAGCTCTGATTTTGATACACATACTAGCTCTGTGACCTTGGGCAAATCACTTAACATCTCCAGGGCTTTAGGATAGCTCATAAACTGTAAAGTGCTGAACAAAGGTAACCTATTATTAGATAATCTAATTCTTTCTTGCCAGGTAAACTTGAGTAAATCACTAGACTTCCCTAAGACTTGGTTTCCTCATCTAGAAAAATGTGATGTAGAGGCCATATGGGATACTGAATAGAGCCGGGCTTGGAATCAGGAATACCTGGCTTCAGGTTTCAGGCCAGACACATTATTCTCTGTGACCAGGGTAGGTTATTTCACATTTCAATATCATTTCCCATCTTCCCCCTTCCATCCCCACCAGCAGCTTTGTGAGGCTATAATTTGGAAAGCAAAAAAACAAACCTATGTATCTGTTTGTTTTTCTTTTGGGGGGGGGGGTGGGAGAAGATGTTCCTTATTGAGAGTCTTTGATGCCAATGAAATCACTAATCTGGTTTAAAAGTATAGATAAGAATTGTATTTATCCTACTTATATACCAAAGTATTATAAAAGAACAAATGAGTTAAAACTAAGGGATAACCCATCAATTAGGGGATGGCTGAATAATTTGCATTATATGAATATAATTGAATTTTACTGTACCAAAAGAAATAACAAAAGAGATAATTCAAAGAAACTTGGGAAGAGCTGCATGAATAATTAGAGAGGGAAATGAGTAGAATTACAATAACTTTTTTTTTTTATTTTCCCTTTATTTTTTGAGACTGGATCTCCCTATCTTGCCCAGATTCAAATTGCAGCAGCCACCAACAGTGGACCTCACTGATGGTTTGGAAATGGAATGCTCCATTTCCAAACTGGACCAGCTGACTCTTTCTTAGGCAACCTGGTGACCCTCTGTTCCCAAAGACTTGCCATATTGGATCTGGACTTAGTGAGAATGAACTGTAGCCCACAGAAATTTTTAACTGAAGCAATCTATCAGTTTCAGCCTCCCCAGTAGCAAAGATAACACATATACACCACCAGGCTCAGCAATAATAACAACATTTTAAAAAATAAGTTGTCCATGCAATGACCCAATTCCAGAGAAGTCCTAATAAAATGTAAGAACCATCTCTTGACTAAGAAGTGATGGACTCAGGGTTCAGAATATGCCATATGAATTTGGATATGGCCAATGTGCGAATTCCCTTTGATAACTATTCACATTTGTTAGAAGACTTGTTTTATTTTATCTTCTTTTCTAATACTTTGGGGGAAAATATCTAAAGGAAAAATATCAAATGAATTAATTATGTAAGAATTCTTAGGAAACAGGAAAGCAGTGTAAGGAGGTAAGGGATTATTATTTAGGACCAGAATTTTTTTTTAATCTTTTGTTATCTATCAGACATAATGAATCACTGAAATACTGAGTGAAAAATGAATAAAACAGGGTCGGGAATGGATAGGGTGCTCTCGATTTTGACCAATAGCAGAAATGACATTTGAACTATTTCAACAAATGTCTGACAAAGGTAAAGGATGTAAAAAAAAAAAACCTCCCTCTTGAAGTTTTCAAATCAATTATCTCATACGAAGTCACTGGTTCTTCTCATGTTGACTTCAGATTTTGAATGATTGCCCCATCTCTGTGCTAAGCTATCAGACAGAAGACAGATGAAATGGGTTATCAGTACCTTGCATGGGGAGGGTAGCTAATATCTCTTCAGGTTGCAACTGAGTCTTCTCAGAGTTATTCTACAAATCTGGACACATGTCTTAATGAAGCCCCATTTCAAATCATGGACTCTAACTTCTACTCACCAACATATCCATAAAATGAGAAGACAGCATTAAAAGTACCATGCAAATTTCAAGCACCATGAAAGGATCACCACCTCCTTTACAAGACCTTCTTGACATCACTGGTTATTAAAACATAGTCCCTATCCTGCTGATTTTTATTAATTTGTAATTAAAAAAAATATTCCTATCTTTGTATCTCATTTCCTCAGAATAGGCTGTAAACTCCTTAAGGATAGGAATTATTTTATCTTTATATCGAGTGTACCAAGCACCATGATTAGTATAATAAGCTATATTATCAATCATTGGAATTGAATTCAACATTCATTGCTGTGCATGGAATTTCATCCCTCGCAGTAGAATGTCAGCTCTTTGAGGGAAGGGGTTGTTTTGTTGTAGTCAGTGCATTCCCAGACCTAGAAGAGTTCTTGGCTCATATCAGGTACTGAGTAAATATTTCTTGTATTGAATTTTAGATTTTACAATAGCTCCACTTATATTTTTCAGGAAAAAGGGGGTATGGAAGATACTGAGACCCACCTTGTAATAGAAAATGGAAATTTGGCAAATGGTTTTAAAGTCCTCCATAAAGGATCATAACTAACCACTTCTGACATAGCCCAGGATCATAAAGAATACAGATTTTTTTTTTCCTTTTAGGGAAAAATGAGGAGTGTGCTATCTTTCTAGCTGAGGTTGGAGTTGTTTGTACTTTCAATCATGTTAGCCATATCAATCTTCAATGTATGGCTCACAACATAATTATTATTTTTTTCTAATGGAATAATTGCACATGTCATTCCAATGACCTCATAGAGGACATTGAATTGTGATATTACTATAGTGAGGGTTTCAGGCTTTAACTTGTGGCCATTTTCATGCACAATTCTCAAGATGCTTCCCAAAGTATATAAATTATATAGGATACTCCCATATTGTAACTTTCCTGCTTTTAACTACTGCTAAAGTCAATATGGCTATAAGATTATTGGTGTTTTGACCTCAGATTAAGAAAAGGGAGGGGGGAATCAAGGTAAGAATTTTGATCAGGATAAAAAGGAGTTTTGTTTTGTTTTCAAAAAGTTGTTTTCTCATAATTCTGTTCTCTTTCAGAACCTGGTAGAGAGATGCACCAAAAAAAATTTTCTGATGCTTTAGTAAACAAGTAGAAAGAGACCTTAGGTGAAGAAACAGAAATTACTAAGTCTTTGTCAAATAGAAAACAGATACATATAAGCAAAAGTTGCCAACAGCAAAGAAAATGAGTCAGACTGAAAAAACAATAAGCCAAGATATTTGTGTCTAGCCTAGATACAAGCAGTAGCCAGAGTCTGGAAGCATTTGCCTCTTTGTTTCATTTTATCTCGTAATAACATTTGAAAAATTACTCCCATGATCTCATTTCATGAGGCAAGTGTTCTGAAAAGTTAAGGGAGAAATAATTATTCATCAGATGATGGATTTTGAGCTGGTAGGGACTTCCAATCAACCACCACATTTGGTAAATGAGGAAATTGACTTCAACAGAGGTTAAGTGGCTTTTCCAAAGGAATAAATAGCAGAGTCAGAATTTGAACTCAGGTCCTCTGACTCCAGGTGAGTATTCTTTCCATTGCACCATAGGACTCTTTCTTGCTTACATATAACTATAAAACATCATGAAACCTTGGCTTTTACATAGAACTCATAAAATCCTAAAACTTCATCCCTCAATGTGTCTGTTTCTACACTAATGAATTTTTACTCATTAAGAATGGTCCTACAAAACCCACCATCATTATTTTCTGAACTGATTCCCATTCAGGCAGGAAAAAGAGATCAAGGTATATAGGTCCATCACTCAAAAGTGTGATTTGCTGACTGTGTGTTGTGGCTGGGTTGTTGTTGTTTTTTGTTTTGGGTGGTTTTTTTGTTTTGTTTTGTTTTTGCCTGGGTATGTTTTCATTAGATTTCAAGGCATTTCATTCTTAACCATTGCAGAGAAGATATCAGTCAAGTTAAGTCTCCAATTATTTATTAAGTTCCAGGCACTGGGCTAAATTCTGCAGATAAAAGAAAGGCGAAAGACAGTCTTTGCTCTCAAGGAGCTTAAACTATAATGGGAAGACACTAGCTAATGAGCAAATTATCTTACAGATCATGAAATATATGGCATCATCAATTAATCATAAAAATCACATAATCTCAGAGTCTGAAGGGACCTTAGAGATTACCTGGGGCAACTACGTGGCACATTGGATAGAGTGCCAGGTATGAAGCCAGGAAGATTCATTTTCCTGAGGTCAAATCTGGACACAAACTTACTAGCTTTGTGACCCTGGGCAAGTCCCTTCGTTTCTTCCCACCCTCTGCTTCCTTTATAATCCTACATATTTAATGCATTTAAAGACATTTTGAGGAAGAATACATTGAGTACCTGGCTCTAACACTAGCACTCCCTTGATTCAGGCTCAATTTTGAGATGAAATAAGGCACTCGTGAGTCACTGAACATTTAACAAAGAAGGTATACTTTGCCCAAACACAGCAGAAAAAACAAAAAAACAAAAAAAACAGCAGAATTTATCTTCATCTTTGGTAGACTCAGCCTCCCATCCTTCCTCACAGACATGTGCCTGATCAGCACGTCTACAAAGTCTGATGACTCTAGTGTTCTTAGGCACTCTCCAAATCTGAGAGACCCAGATCCCACATGGCTTGGACTTCTTATTTAGCCTGCTCCAGGAAGCTGAGTCATTGACTAGGGCCAGCCAGATTTCCTGGAGGGGAGAAAGTTATACCAGGGAAGGCTCTAGGGAAGCCAGGGCAAAGGAAGATAAAAGGGAGGAAGTAGTAGCAGGGAAGCCAGGGCTATGGGGGAAAAGGCATCCATAAGTTTCACCAAACTACCCAAAGGGTATATGACGTAAAAAATGGTTGAACCATTAATGAATATTCCACATCCAGCCATTTAGATTTCTGAATTCACTTTATATTATTACCTAATCTTGATCCTTACATCTTATCCACAAATATAAGCAACTTGGTCAGCTACTTCACTGAAATCTAGGCTCTCCATGTCTGAAACATTGCCCTGGGTTACCAGTATAATGACCTTACCAAAAATGGAAGGGACATTGTACTAACACGACCTGTTTTTAGCGAACCAGGCTAGAGCTTAGTAACCACCACTTCATTTTCAAAATGTTCACAGACAACCTATTTAATAATGCAATCTAGAATTTATTTTTCGAAAGCTCACTGGCCTGTCATTTATAGATTACACCCTCTTCCCTTCTATGAAAAGTGATGTATTTGCTTTTCCCTAAGCCTATAGCACCTCTTCTGTTCTCCACAATCTTTCAAAGAGGCTCAGTAGTCAGATCTGACAGGTCCTGCTTTACTCTGGAATGTCAGTAATTCATACAGACCTGGTGATTTGAACTCACTGAGTAGTTAGATGACTTCTCACAATCTCCTCACTTATCTTATGTTTCAATTCACTGCAAATTTATCACTCCCAGTCAATGACTACTTTCTTTAGCAAAGAAAACTGCCTTTCCTCTGATTCCACTTATCCTTACTCTTTCTACTCCTAGCCCAAAAATATTTTGAAAAATTACTTTATTTCTTCCATACCATTTGTAACCAGCTTCATCTCATTCTTAGTTTTCATGTTCCTGGTATTATTTGTAGAATAGAATATAAGCTTTTTGAGGGCAAGACTTGTTTAATTTGTGGCACTGTGCTAGGTGCCTTCAAGTCTAGCACAGGGATTGGCTTAGAATAGGCAAGTAATATGTGCTGAACTCAATTGAATTATTATCCCCCACTACTAGTTTTATTCACCCATATTTCCATCTTTTATATATGACTTCAAAATGTTGAAGTTGGTTGATGAGTTCCATATGTACCTCCTTAAATATTTCCCCATTTCTCACTCATCAGAAGTATTTCCATTTGCATTTTCAGAATTTCATTATTGATATATTTACTATCAGGCACAGAAGATACGATGGTTGGTTTTGCTGATCTGCCATTTTTCTATATTATTTGGTTTTGTTAAAAGAGATGGTTCACTGAATGAGAGGAGAGATATTTGGAAATTAGAATGATTTGAAATATAAAAGTTTTAATTTTTAAAAAATCATTTTTGAGTTCTTTCCAGACCTCTTTGGCTGAATTTCTTTGAAGTCTCTTTGATTGTAGACTCATACCAATGTTTCTTTTAGCCCTTTGGAATTTGTTTTCCTCAAATCCGCAGTACACGTGAGATCATAATCAGTTTTTCTCTCCTTCTCTATCACCAATTTCAATATGGAGTGGTGACTTCACACCCTCCCACCCTCTCCAACCCTCAGATTCCCTTCATTTCAGTTTCAACAACTCATTGCTCCTTGTTGGTGAGAATTGTGTTCAGAAGAGCAGTTATTTCTCTAACTTGCTCCTGCACCTTTTAATAAATTGAATTTTTATTAAGACAAGTATAAATGTTATCAATTATTATGTTTTCAGTAGAAAGAGACTATAGATTACTGAAGTTCTGATTATTAATTAGATTAGCTTCCATATTGGGTTTTTGTTTTTCAACTGTGTTTTCTATTCTCCCCCACTCTTCTATCTAGTACATGCCTAGGAATATAGTGATCATTTAATAAAGAGCAGAATGATATTATGAAGAACTTATCTTTTCCAATTAGTTAGTAGGTCTTTGTGGAATGAAGGAGTAGAGGGAAAATTAACTAAACTATTCATATTCTTTGATGTATAGACACAACTTCTAGACATATATACTTAAGGAGGTCAAAGATAGAATCAAAGGTATCATATACACTGAGGCAGCTGGGTAATGCAATGGTAGAATGTCATGCCTAGACTCAGAAAGACTTGAGTTCAAATACATATTCAGATACTTATTAAATTTGTGACCTTGGTGAAGTCACTTCATCCCTGTTTGCCCCAGTTTCCTTGTCTGTCAAATGGGGATGATAATAATAGTACCCACTTTTCAGGGTTATTGTGAGCATCCAATGAGATAATGATTATAAAATTCTTAGCACAGTACCTAGCACATACTAAATGCTAAATAAATGTTAGCTATTGTTATTATTCCACTAAAGTTTTTGTTTTTTTAAGAGTTTCATAGTAGCAATGAACTAGAATTGAAATGGTTGTCCATCAATAAGCAAACTGAATACAGTGAAATATTATTGCATGTGAGAAATTTGTATAAAAGGTACATTAGACCAATGAAATCAGAGAAATGGGGGGGGATGGAGGGAGGACTTCTATGAACTGATACAAAGTGAAGTAAGCAGCACCAGAGAAACAATATATACAGAGACGGCAATTATAGAAAGGAAAACAACATTAAATGGAACTAATTTCATGTAATCATAATGACCTATTTGGGTCCCAGGGAAGAGACATGGCTATGTACCTACTTCTTCTGACAGGGAAGTAGAGGATTATTGGTACAGAATCTTACATGCTCTGTTAATTAATGTTTACTAGGGTCTTTTCTTATTATGTTAAAGGATCACTGGGAATATTAGGTGTGAAGGATTGTATCCAGGAGGTCATGATCTGTCAGATAAAAGGGGGGCATCAATAAAATAAACAAAAGGGGCCCTTTATTTTTTTTTTAAATAGAAAGCCAGTCTAGAATGGTAGAAGTAAAAAAAAAAATAATTCTGATATTACAATCAGCCAGGAAGAAACAATTTGAATATTGTGGAAACACAGTCAGGATAACACAGGATCTGGCAGCTTCTACATTAAGGGATCAAAGGGCTTGGAATATGATATTCCAGAGATCAAAGGAGCTGGGATTAAAAACAAAAATCACTTATCCAGAAAAACTGAGTAAAACGTTTCAGGGGAAAATATGGTCATTCAATGAAATAGAGGACTTTCAAGCTTTCTTGAGGAAAAAAATCAGAGTAGAATAGAAAATGTGACATTCAGATACAAGAAGCAAGAGAAGCATGAGAAGGTAAATGGGGAAAAGAAATCATAAGGAACTTAAAAAAATTAATTCTATTTACTTTGACTTCAATAAAACTTTGGTATCTCCATGAGTTAGAGCATTAAACTTTTAGTAATTACTCTTTCAATTCTATTTGCTATTAAGTTATGTACCTGCTTGAGAGGCATGCATTTTAAGTCACTAACTCTTAATATATATGTCATTGCATTTATCAGAGTTCTTAAGTCCTTCAAAGGTATTTGTCTTTGTGATGTTATTATTATATTAAATGTGTTCCTAGTTCTGTTCACATGCAAGTCTTACCAAGTTTCTTTGAAACCATGATTTTCATCATTTCCTATAGCACAATACTATTTCATTACCCAAAAGACTGAGGGTGAAGCAGCCTCCATACCAAATGACAGAAGCAATGACCTCAAGATGCAAAATAAGACAAACATTTTTCAGATATGGTCATTATTTGACTATCCATGCTTATTATAAGAGATTTTTTTCCTTTTTCCTTTCTTTTTTCTTTGCTTTAATTTCCTTTCTCCCTCCACCCCCCAAGAATTAGGGGGGAAAGGAAGAAAAATAAAAACTATTAATTTTTTTAAAATTAAATTTTAAAATGCATATGATAGAAGTGATACATAAGATTACCCCTTCCCTTACCATGCCAATTGCTAACTATAATCAAGCCTGCATACTTCACAATAGCCAGGACTCTCTATATTCACCCTGTTAGGCAAGAAGCCAGTCTATGGTATAGTCTTTTTAAGTATAAGCAACTGCCTCAACCACAAAAACCTATGAATGATCTCAGAAGAACAAAATAAATAAATTAGGTTTTTCTTGCCTATTTTAGATTGCCTTTTTCCAATTCTTGAAAAATGTCATAGAATCTGAATCAAAACACATAAGAAATAACTCCTATTTTAAATATATATATTTATTTTTTTATTTATTTTTATTTAGTATTTTATTTTTCCCCAATTATAGGTTAAAACAATTTTAACACTCATTTTTAAAATTTTGAATTCCAAATTTTCTTTCTTCCTCTCTCCCTACCCTCCCTCATTGAGAAGGCAAGCAATTTGCTATAGCTTATATATATGTAGTCGTGTAAAACACTTCCATAATAATCATGTTGTGAAAGATTATATTTCCCTCCATCCCATCCTACCCCCAGTTTATTCTATTCTCTCTCTCCTTTCACTCTGTCCCTCCTGAAAAGTATTTTGCTTCTGACTACTCCTTCCCCCAATCTGCCTTCCCTTTTATCACCCCCCTTCTCTTATCCCCTTCTTCCCACATTCTTATAGTATAACATAGATTTATATCCTCAGTCATGTATGTTATTCCCTCTTTGAGCCAATCTTGATGAAAGTAAGGCTCACTCACTCCCTCTTTCATCCTGCCTCCCCCTCCCCCACTGTGGAAGCTTTTTTTCATTTCTTTTATGCGAGATAATTTACCCTATTCCACATCTCCCTTTCTCTTTCTCCTAGTATATTCCTTTCTCTCACCCCTTAATTTTATTTTTTAGATATCATCCCTTGTTATTCAACTCACACCTGTGCCATCTGTCTACATATACTTCTTCTAACTACTAATAATAAGAAAGGTCTTATCAGTTACAAATAGCATCTTTCCATGTAGTAATGTAAACAGATCAACTTTATTAAGTCCCTTGTGATTTCTCTTTCCCATTTACCTTTTCATGCTTCTCTTGAGTCTTGTATTTGAAAGTCAAGTTTTCTATGTAGCTCTGGTCTTTTCTCAAGAAAGCATGAAATTCCTTTATCTCACTGAATGTTCATTTTTTCCCCTCACATTCAGTTTTGCTGGGCAGGTGATTCTCAGTTGTAATCCTAGTTCCTTTGTCCTCTAAAATATCATATTCCAAGCCCTCCAATCCCTTGCCAAAGCTTGTGTTATACTGATTGTGGCTCCATAATACTTGATTGTTTCTTTCTGGCTGCTTATAATATTTTCTCCTTGACCTGGGAATTCTGGAATTTGACTCTAATATCCCTGGCAATTTTCATTTTGGGATGATCAATGAATTCCTTCAATTTCTATTTTACCCTCTGGTTTTATAGTATCAGGACAATTTTCCTTGATAATGTCTTGAAAGATGATATCTAGGCTCTTTTTTATCATGGTTTTCAGGTAGTTGAACAATTTTAAATTACGTTTCCTGGATCTATTTTCCAGGTCAGTTGTTTTCCCAATGAGATATTTTACATTGACTTACATTTTTTTCATTCTTTTGTATTTTTTTAATAATTTCTTGATTTCTCATGAAGTCACTAACTTCCATTTGCTCCATTCTAATTTTTAAGGAATTGCTTTCTCTGGTGATCTTTTGTACCTCCTTTTCCATTTGGCCAATTCTGCCTTTTTAAGGCATTCTCCTCATTGACTTTTTGGACTTCTTTTGCCATTTGGTCTAGTGTATGTTTAAAGGCATTATTTTCTTCAGTATTTTTTGGGGGGAGGGAGTCTTCTTTACCAAACTGTTAAATTGTTTTTCATGATTTTCTTGTATCACTCTCATTTCTCTTCCTAATTTTTCCTCAACTTCTCTCACTTCATTTTCAAAATCCTTTTTGAGCTCTTCCCTGGCCTGAGGCCAATTCATATTTTTTTCTTGGAGGCTTTGGATGTAGGAGCTTTGACTTTGATGTCTTCTTCTGAGTGTGTGTTTTGATTTTCCTTGTTACCAAAGTAAGCTTCTATAGTCTGAGTTTTTTTTTTTCCATTGTTTGCTTATTTCCCCAATCAATTACTAGACTTTTAACTCTTTGTTAAGGTAGGGCTCTGCTTTCAGGGTGGACAGCTGTCCTAAGCCTTAGGGGTTTTGTGCAACTGTTTTGAAAGATACTTCCAAGGACCTGCAAGTTTTCAGTTCTTCCAGTTTTCTGGTATGCTCTAAGGAGAAATGTTTATTCCTCTCTGCCTGTGCTCTGGTCTGTGAGTGACCACAAGCACTCTTTTCTGCCTAGCAACTATGAGCAGGGTTCCTCCACTACTCCTGCAAGCTCTTCTATGCTAATACTCCTTCTTGCCCCACTGAGACCCAGATTCAAGAATGGGCAAAGCAACAGTCTTGCCTCAAAGCCAGCAAAGGGATTCCTGTAATCTCCTGCTGACCGCTTGTTCGATCATTTTACCATCTGTGAGCTAAGAGCTCCAGAAGGAGCAGCCATAGCTACCTCTGATGATTCAACCATTCCCAAGGCCTGTTCCTGGTTTGCTGGGGCCAGGACTGTGGTGACACAGTCTGTACTGGACTACATTCCTCTCTCACCCAAGTCCAACAGACCTTTCCTGCTGACTTTCTAACTTGTTTTTGGCATCTGTAGGCTGAGAGGTCTGAAAACCACCACTGCTGTGTGTGATTCAGGCCCCAGAGTCCTGCTTAGGATTTGCTGGAGACCAGCACTAGCCTGCACTAGCGCAGCCTGCACTGGGCTGTACTCCTCTCTCAGCCTGGTGCAACAGATCTTTCCTGTAGACCTTCCATATGGTCTTGGACCAGATTAAATTGTAAGCTCTTGAGGGCAGGAGCTTTTTCTTATTTGTATCCCCAGCATTTAGTACAATGTCTGCAATATAGTAGGCACTTAATAAATGTTTATTGAATTTATTTAAATCAAATATTCCTCCACATTGGCATGTAGACAAAAGAAAAAATATTGGTTCTTCCATAAACTAGACTTGAATCAGTACTTTCAGGCAGTCAGCTCAGGAAATCAGCATTAATTTAGTCTTAACAATAAAGCTAGAGTAAGCACAGTGTATCCATTTGTCAACTACTAACTATCCAAAAAACTAATGGTTCAGAAGAGACATAAAATAATTAAAGCATTTGTAGATTTGGCCCTGGGGGGAGGGGGAAGTTACTAGAATAAACAGAGGATAGGAACTGGAAATAAATCTTTGGTTTTATGAAACATAGGAGGAAAAGTTTCTCTTTCAACCATGAAGAAGGTGATATGAAATATATTATGTACATATATATATATATATATGTGCGTATGTGTATATAATGTATATATACATGCATACAGACCTACATTATCTAGAGAATATATGATGTATATATACATATGTATGTGCATAATGTGTATGTATGTATATTATGTATAGTGTGCATACATATATCCATGTATATGGATACTTACATGCACTATGCATGTATACATATATGTGAGTGATGTGAGTGTGTGTATATATACATTCATATTTATATGAAAAGAAATTAATGAAATTAGACATCAGATAAAACTTCCAGATGGGGCAAGTTGGTGACACAGTGGATAGAGTCCCAGGTCTGAGTTCGAATCTAGCCTCATACACTTAATAAGGGTGTGATCCTGGGCAAGTCACTTTACCTGTTTGCCTCAGTTTCCTCCTCTATCCTCATTCTCGGCTGGAGAAAGAAATGACAAACCACTCTAGCATCTTTGCCAAGAAAATCCAAATGGTGTCATGGAGAGCAGACAAGACTGAAGCGATTGAATGACAACACAACTTCTAGGTATTATTAAGAGAAGCTATATGGCTCAGCAGATTCAAGGTTGGGTCTGAAGTCAGGAAGATCTCAATTCAAATCCAGCCTCTGATACTTAAGAGCTTTGTGACCCTAGCCAAGTCATTTAATCCCTGCTTGATTTTCCTCATCCATAAAACAGGGATAATAAGAGGTCCTATCTCCCAGGGTTGCTGTGAGGATCAGATGAGAAGATCATCGTAAATTGTCTGGAACATAAAATGAGCTCTATGTAAATATAAATGTTGTTATTTTAGATTGTGAAAGAAAGTAAATACATTAAACGATGAATCTTTATACTAAGAAGAGCAAATGCAGCAAACTTTCTCTTAGAAGTTTTATAAGTGAAAGCCAAAATGCAAAGAAGTTCGCGTTCAGGAACATAGAGTAGGGCCAGAAAGGACACTGGAGGTTATCTAATGTTCCAACCTCCTCGAATCAGGAAGATGAAATGCCTTGCCCCAAATTTCACAGGAAATAAGGATTATATCTGTTATTGAATGAAAAATGCACACTGAATCACAGTAAGAACTGATCATTGGTAATTAGGCAAATTACATTTTTTTATAAAGTAATCCATTAGAGATATATAAATTAGTTTGTAAATGAGTTTCCTTATGAATTGTTTGTCATAATCTGAGGAAGAAAAGGCCCATTTCATGCCGCCATTTACAACTATTCATCAGAGTCGTCATTGACTGAGATGGTTTTATGACTGCATTAAAGTTCTATTAGGAAAGTCAGCCAACTAGGGATAATTCAATGGTTAAATGAGAGTTCTGTTGCCCAGCTCATGTCTGGTAGATTACCTCCATTCATGAAAATGAATTCCCCATTGACGAGTGCTTAGTGAACTTGATAATTTAGCTTTAATTCTGAAACTGTAGCTTGTATCCCCAAATTCTACTTAAAATATTGTTTTATTAGTCTTTTCACAAGGGAGCCAAACTGTTACTTCCTCATAACTGCCAGGCAATTTTGGGGGATTACTTTAAGTGTGAATTGTCAAGTATTTTTTCCAGCTGTCTCCTGTCAGGCCATAATCCCATATTGAGCCTTGTCCCTACAGAGTAGGCACTTGATCCTGGGGTCAGAGGTCATTTAGCTCTTGACTAATTCACCTCATTAGGAGAGGAAAGTGGAATGTCTCCAGCAATACAAACGCCATGAGATATAACAGAACTCTTGCTATTGGGTCTTTGTTGTGGATTTTTTTTTTCCTTTTTAAAAATCACATGAACCAAAGGGGAAAAAATAAAGTTTACCTATTCTC